>MU222773.1:0-12508 GCA_018584345.1 Thuja plicata
ATTAAGTAGGAATAGAGAGGAACACCTTAAACCTTTACAAATTGTGTTTAGAAAATTGCTTGAGGAAAAGATAATGATAAATTTTGACAAGTGTGATTTCATGAAGTAGGAACTAGTGTACCTTGGATTTGTATTATAACATGGGAATCTCAAAATGAATCTAGGAAAAGTGGAGGCCATTGTAAATTAGCCTACTCCTAAGGATACTACATAGGTGAGAAGATTTCATGGCCTGGCTCAGTATTACAAAAACTTCATTAAGCAGTTCAGTTCTATATGTGCACCTATATTAGACACCATCAAGGGTGGAATGAGAAATAAGTTCAAATAGAATAATCAAGAAAATTATGGTGTTGAGTTGTTTAAGAAAAGGATAGCTACTCAACCCATCATGGTTCTTCCTAGTTTTGAGAAACTCTTCAGACTAGAGTGTGATGCTAGCAACATTTCCATAGGGGCTGTCTTGAGCCAGGATGGAAGACTAGTGGCTTTTCATAGTAAGAAGATAAATGATGCAAAGAGGAATTACTCTTCCTATGACCAAGAGTTGTATGTTCTAGTCCAAGCCTTAAGGAAATGGAGACACTACCTCCTTCCTAAGGAATTTTTGGTTTAGACAGACAACCACGCCCTAAGTTTTCTCTATTCCAAAGAAAAACTCATTCATAAGCATATGAAATGGGTAGAGTACATGGAAGAATATGCATTCATCATCAAACATAAGAAGCGACAATAGAACAAAGTTGTTCATTCACTAAGAAGAAGAATCTTGATAGTACAAGAGGTTCAATTGAAGAGCATTGGGATTCATAGCTTCAAGTACTTATACTTAGAGGATGGAGACTTTGCAGAGGCCTACAAGATATTAAAAGAGCATTAAAATCATTTTCATGGTAAGGTCTCTAATTATAGTTTGTAGAATTACTACTTGTTTAGAATGGTCAACTTTGTGTACCTAGAGGGTCAATGAAGGTAAATTTGATTCAAGAAAAGCATAATGGATTCCTTAGTGGACATTTTGGAGTCAATAAGACTCAAGAGTTAGTACAAAGATATTATTGTTGGACAAGAGTTAATTTTGATGTTAGGAGGTTTGTATAATGTTGTATTATTTTCCAAAGGGCTAAGGGCTTCCAATGCTGGTCTTTATCAACCACTTCCCATTCCTAGTAGGCCACGGGAATGCCTTAGAATGGATTTTGTAGTAGGCTTACTAACAAAAAAGAAAGGATTTGATAAAATTTATGTCATAGCAAACAGATTAAGTAAGATGGCACATTTCATAAATTGCAAGATTATTCATGATGCTTGTCAGATTTCCCAACTATTCTTCAAGGAAGTAGTATGCATACATAGATTTCCTCTCAGTATAGTATCTAACAGAGACTCAATGTTTATGAGTCATTTTTGGAAAATATTATGGCATAAGCTCGACACCAATCTATCTTTTAGGTCTGCATATCACCCTCACACAGATGGTCAAACTAAGGTGGTGAGTAGAATCCTAGGTAGCCTTCTAAGGTGCCTCACTAAGGAGTATGGTCAGACTTGCTACCAAATATTAGCCCAAGCTTAATATGCGTACAATGATAAAGTTAATAGGACCACTAAAAAAAGCCTATTTGAAGTTGTCTATGAGATGCACCCAAGGGTTATTCTGGAGCTCAAAGAGTTAGGAGAAGGAACCTCAAGGAGTGACTATGTAGAGGATTTCACTTATGCAATGAAAGAGGTTCATGATTCAGTTAAGAATTCAGTAACATAGAGAATTGCCAAGATCAAGTAGAAGGTTGATGAAAATAAGAAAGATCTTCAGTTTTAAGTAGGAGATCTTGTGATGGTGCATTTGAACAAGGCAATATTGAAAAAAGGAGTCCCTAACAAGTTGCAAATGAGGAGATTTGTACCCTCTACTATTATGGCTAAATATGGGAATAATGAATATAAAGTGGAGCTTTCCAAGGATATAGGACTTTCTCCTATCTTTAATATAGAAGATATCGTCTTATATGTTAGAGCCTTTTCTTGCACTCTTCTTTCATAGATGAGATTTAGAGAATAGGATGTGGGATTAATAACCTAAGACACAAACCCAACACCCTCAACAGAAAGGAGAAAAGAAATAGGTCCAATTGATAAGGTTCTAAGACCTTCTACACTTTGAGCTCCACATCACTCAGGTGGGTATTACCTAATCTGCACACACATGACTCCTTTGTGACAAAAAATAGCATGCAGATATATAACTGTGGAATAGTTTTAAGACCTCTAGGTAACAAGTACCTCATTGTTTTATAAAATCTTATGGAGTATCCCATTGACATAGAGTATGTCTGAAAACTATAACTATCCCAACTCTTTCAAAAAACATTAAAGGGAAATGATTTTTATTTTATAATTTGATTAATGGATCTTTGAAGTACCCCAGATCTCTCATAAACCAGTGCCTTATCAAATGGGAAACAGAGTCAAACATAACATTGCATAGAATATCATGATCAAAGGAAAATAGCACAGTATGATATATCTATATGCCTTACATAAGACATACCCTATCAATCAAGTTCTACTTGTGAATCCACCTGTGTATTAAAATATGCAATTCCCTACTCAAAGAATGTAACCCTCCCCTTGGAAGATACTTTGGAATAGATAATACATTAATCACCATACATTGAAAGACAAGATTGGAGTATCCTTAATACCCCATCTCATACATATCTGAATACATATCATAAATAATAGTTATCCCTTGAATAAATCTATTGAAATATTTACAATAGAAAAAACTAAAACACCCTGGATGCCCTAGTTTATATGATTCAGAAACTTAATGGAGACTAGGTGATAACTAAACAAAAATACTGAATTTCATTCATAAGAAAGCTATTACAATGATGTTCTTCACTAAAACAAAAAGGATAAAAGAGCCCCCTATATGCATAGAAGAGGGAAGATATACATAGAGGTACCACACTTGCAACCTACTCTGAACATTTGCAGAGAAACTAGAACATAACTGAACAAGGAACCCCCCAGTAGAATGGAATCAAGAACCCTTAAAATAGAGAAACATTAATGCAGAAGTGATAGGAAGTGGACTAGGGTTTCAAAGAGTATACAATATTGAATAGAAAACCCCAACAGTATAACAAAACATTAATAGTCAATATAAAATGTCCCCTTAGCACCATAACACTCAAATAAATTGACCCAGAAGATCAGATCAATCTACCAATTGCTTCTAGAGCTTGGAAAATAATGCCACCGCTTGAAACTCTGAGAATTTTTTTTAAATATTCTACCCCTAACAGCTACAAGTGACATAGAATCAAGATCAACAGTCGAGATGGAGCCTTATCTCAGTTTTAAAACATAGTTGTGGATCCTCTTAAGTTACCTGGGCACAAGATCTGATTGGACACGGGTTGGGTAGGCACAGTCCCTCAATGGATAGATCTAGATCATTCTTTTCAATCATTAGTGTTCTACAAAAGTCTACAATTGATATTTTTCTTCCTTCAACAATCCCATTTTGTTGTGCTGTTCTCAGTGCAGAGACCTATCTCTTAATTCCACACTCATTACAAAAGTTATTGAACTCACCAGAAATAAATTCACCTCCTCTATTAGATCTTAAACATTTTAGTTCTTTACCACTTTATTTTCCACCTTAGCTTTGTACCATTTGAACATCTTAAATGCTTCAGATTTTTCTTTTAAGAACATAATAGTCATCATTCTAGAGTAGTCATCAAAAAATAAAATAAAGTATATGTCACCATAATAACTCTATGTTATCATTGGTCCACATAGGTTTTTATTGTAAGAATTAATAATTGTTGAGCATTGTTTTGACATAAGAAAACTTGCTAGGATCTTGAGATTCGATTTCCTGTCTTGAAAGAATAACAAAGTTATTGCCAAGGTTCCCTGGCGTCGGGTCACAACCTGCTTGGTTACTCAGTTGAAGATAAATGTGATTTTTCATGAGGAGGCCTTTGCTGGTACATTCAAGACATCAAACTACAAAACACTTTAGTTATTTTTTTGGTATTTTCCATTTTAACATATATGGATGTTGTAAACAAAATGCAATTTTGTATTTCCACGATATGGATTTTTAGAATTAAAGACAAAATTTGAAGAGATTGGAGTAACGATGAATAAAAAAAAGTGCTGAAAATGGAATCCTACAGAAATAAACCATTGTAAATCCTTCCTTATCAATTGAATGGTGAAGAGATTTGGAACAAACCCATCAAGCATAAATCAGACCAAGTCACAATTTTATACCCCACGGATGCAAGCGTTTGGAGAAAAGATGAATTCACTCATGCAAGATATTCAAAATCTATCAAATCATGAAGCCACCAAGGTGTGCGCACCCATAGATGGATTTATCATAAATTCCAAAGATAATATCTTGCACACATTCATCATAGCAAGATAAATAAACAACAATAAACTCCAACTAAAAGGAACGTAAATCTGAAGAACAATAAACAAGAGGCTCTTTGAAAATAATGAATAAAGCAAGCATACGTCCAATAATTTCTCACAGGTAGCAGAAATTCACACACCATGAATGAATCACCAAATGTAGATTTTTATGGTATTAAGAATGTTGCCCTTTACATTGATTTGTGATTACAATATATAGAGTTTTGGATCTACAACTCTGAATGACAAAATTAGGGCATCAGAGAGTCTAAATTAACAAACATAAACTAAAACTAGAACTTTGATGAAGGGAAACTACTACTAAATAATACTAGAAAGCTTGCATCAATTCTTAGATCCATTTACAATCAGATTTTCTATGAAAGAAGGGTCAAACTCGCCAAGAAGAGAAAGAGAAAAGGAGGGTTTCTTTTGAGAACTTGGAGTGTTCTTCTCAATTCTTGGAGTTTTCCTTAGATTCTTAATCTCGAGGCTCTCCTAGTGGTGGAGACTAGTAAGAGACCCTTATTCCCTTCAAAACAAACTCAAGTTAGCAATCAATCTGATCTGGAATTCAACTGGTGTGCAAAAATGTGATCTCGTTGGAAACACCCAGATTTTCGGTCACTGACCTCAACTCCAAAACTTTTAATGGCGCAAAAATTCAAGTGTTAAAGATCAAAATTTTGATCTGAATTTTGGACATGTAAATGGCCAAAGAGGCCAAAATATTTAGAAGGATAAAAGGCTAAAAAATTGGAAGGCCAAAAGGCCCAAAAATTGTCTTGCTTGCGAGGCTGAAAGGCCGAAAGACTGGAACTTGCATATCTTGAAGGGGCTGAAAGGCTGAAAGGCTGAAACACCAAAACTTGCCTTAGGGAATTTTGTTAAGTGCTTGAGATTACTTCTAGAAAATGCTCAGTGGTCCAAGGGGTTAGCTTGGTAATACTTCTAGGTGTGCATTCTTGAGCCTTTGTATTTCTCCTAAACTTCCTCATAGTTTATCTTCTTTATTTTCACCTTTTCGACCTTTGATTCTTTCTTTTCTTTGAAGGTAACTAGCTTGGAAGCAAATAACTAGATCTCCTCTTCATGGTTTGTCATCTTTGTCATCTCTTATTTTGAATAAAATAATTGTTGGAAGGATTCCATGGTCTCTACGCTTTCCATAATGTCCCTGAATTGTTGAACCACTTCTTTAGATGGTCGTAACACATGCTTAGGTTCATCCCAGTAGAAATCAAGGCTGATACTTGTGAAGAAAAAATCTATTTCTTCCACCCATTCGAATACTTGTTTCTGCTTATCCAATATGGAGGCTTGAGATTTTTCATAAATGCTAATTATCTTAATTGTGCGCTTGATCCAAGTCTCAAAATTATCTAGCTCCTCACCCTCATATATCTTTACCAGAATTTGGAAGCGTTGTTTCTTAATTACCTGCAAATATTGGAGGGTGGTTCACCATTTTCTTGTCTCAGACTCCAGGCCACCCACATTTTTCATCAAATCATTCAAATTTGTATCTTTTATTAGAATAACCCTATAAGCTCTAAATACCTATTTGATGGCACCTTCCCCGTACTACTCAAAATATTCCTTCCAATTTGCACTTGCTTTGATGAAGGATGGTGTTGACCCTGCCGGTAGGTCTGGCATGTTTCTCTTATCTAACACTACTTGTAATCAGGCCTCTGGGAAGTTGGGGTCAATAGGACAAACCATTTTGTGAATGAACTTCTTTAATGCTTCATTCTATTTTGTCAAGGATTTTATGATTTTGTCATCCTTTCTCATGAAACCTAGAGCATGTTTAAGTCCTAAGGCTTCTAGTGTCTTGCTCCCTTCTCTGGTGGGTTCCCCCAAATCTACCTCCTCAGATGTGTAGTTTTCTGGAGTTTCTTGCATTTGAGGGGTTCTAGCGGATGGGACTGCAACCTATGCCTTCTAGCACACCTAGTGTCTTGTGTGACATAGGACATTTTCCATGCTAGTAATATGATCTTTGGCTGATGGAAATCCTGCCCTAAGGATGCTATATCTATATTTTCTCTTTCATCCTCATCTGTATAAGTTCTTCTCCTTAACTGGATTTCTTTAGTAAACCATGTGGGCTTACTACATGTGGTGACCATATCATATGGGGTAACCTGAAGAACTAAATCCAAATTTTGGGACCTTGTAGCCACCTCTTTACCTGGCTCTTCTTCTTGTTCCTGTCTATTTTCCCCTTCATTCATTTCTCCTTGGTGTTCTTCTTCCTTTTCCCTTTCCTCTTCTACCATGTCTTCTTCTTGCATTGCCTTATCTTGTTTTTCCTGGCCTTTGTCTTCATCTTCTTAGGAGCTAACATAAATTTTAGTATTGATACTAGTCATGGCCTTTAATGTGGTCTGAAAAGATGACACAACCTCTACAACTACTAATCCTCCAGGGGTCAGGATGTGGAAAGGCAAAGGGCTTGATGATTGTGGAGTAGGTGTTGGGAGGTTTGAAATTAGAAGTGGTAGAGTAGTTGGAGTTGGTAGAAATGGTGGTGGAGTAGGAATAAGAGGTGGAAGAGTAGTTGGTGGAGCATGAATGTGAGGGGGTGTTGTAACAATAATGGTTTTTGTTGCGGGCTTATTTCTAGTCTCCTCTTGGGAGATCAGGGACTATTGATTCCCAAGCCCTTGATCTTCTTTACAACTCTTTCCCACAATAGGTATATTTTGATTTGGATTGGCAAATTGAGTGGGAGGTGGAGTTAGGATTAATGGTAGTTGGAAAAGAGAAGGAGCAGCTGCCTCATACGTAGTTGCATAACCTGGCGTGTCTTTGTGTGGGTCGGGAAAACCTTCTACACTCTCAAAGTCTAACATTTGGAACTCATCCGATCCTAGAGCATCCAAGGGGTTATCTTTCTCTTTAGAATCCTCTTGGTGTTTCCTACTACCCTCCTTTTCTCTCCTTTTATAAGACCTTGTCCTTTTGACTAGAGGGATCTCTCCTTATTCCTCTTCTTGTGGTTCCTCTTGTACGATTTCTAATTATGGAGACACAGGAGATTTCTTCCTCTTATATGTCTTCTTTCCCTTTCCGGTGGTAGGAGAATATTGTCCAGAAGTGGAGGGTCCTTCATCTAGTGAAACCTGTGCTGGCCCTGTGGGAGGATCTATTTTCCTAGTCATTCTTGTCTTAGGATCATTCTTCCTTTGGTTTGACCCATACTCCACTGCACATTCATGGCCATATACCATGCTTGGCTTCTGTGGTGGTGCCTTCTTGTATTGCGGCACTCTAATTTTCTATTCATGTTGTTTATCCACCTTCTTGGGTGGATCCATCAACATTTTCATAGGTATTGGGCTCATCTTGTAGGGCCTCTTAATCCATTCCTCCTTTTTTCTCATCCATGCCTTCTTTGAAAATCAATATTGTCATTTTCATCCTTCTCAACCTCTGCGTTAATGATGGGCTTGTCATATATCTTGTCATCTATATAAATGGCCTCGAAGACCTCATCTGAATCATACTCCAAAACTTTTGGGGGAATAGGAGTCTTTATGAAATTATTTTCCAATGGAAGAGTCATTCTACAATAATCTTGGATTCTAACCTCCTGATCATCTACAAAATTCATTCAATGATCCTTGAAATATGGTTTGTGAATGTAGAACTTTCCAATAATGTGGTTGTAAGTGCCTATAGGGTCAAAATGAGGTTGCACTATCTTGTAAAGCTGTAGCGAATAGTCATGCCATTCAAATGCCAAATATTTACAAACCTTCATATCCTCTAGTGTATATGGTCCCAATGAGATGGGAAAATCCCAACAGTGCTTCTTCATATCCTCTAGTGTATATGGTCCCAATGAGATGGGAAAATCCCAACAGTGCTTCTTCTTCTGCTTTATGTGTTCATATGCATCTACAAGTTCCCTGGCCATTTCAAAAATGACTATCTAGTTGGATGGATATCTAGGCAACTTCTTTGGTTTCAAAGTTGATCCCACTATCTGAATGTAAGTGAAGATTCTAAATTGTATGTAATAGGCCCCTATGGTCCTTACCTTGGGAGCTTCTTCTTCTGATAACCTTTTTGCAAAATCACCCTCAATGGATTAGATGATTTAAAAAATGAAGGCATCATTGACTATCCTATAGTCTGGGCTGTCCTCTGACATTTTTCCCCATTTCTATAACTCGGGGTACACGATGTGAGACCATGCTCAGCTTAGCATTGTTATGGATGCCTTGATATCATCCTTCGTGTATCCCCTCCTTAAGTCTATCTTGACCACCTTATTTTTGGGGAGAGGTTGCTCGAGGTAATTGTTACTGACTATTTCATAGGCCTCTTCCCCTTTGTTTCTGAACCATAGGTTTCCCTTCTCTATGAAAAATTCATAGAACTTTTCTATGCCTTTGTGGAGGTGGAAGACATCCTCTATGAAGTCTAGCTAATATCCAATACTACTTGGCCCTCTGTAATCTGAACCACCTTTTTGTTAGAGTCATAATGGTTCGCCAAGGTCATGATCAATTTAGATGAAGTCACGGCCACTGGATGGGCTTCCATGTTGACCAGTCCTACTAATACTAGTGAGGTACAATATTCTGATCTCCTAACTGGTTGGGAACACCTTGTTAGGAAGTCACCTGAATCTACATTCCCGATATTAGTATTGGTGATTTCAATGTGCTTGTTGCCAACTTTGGAAGGGGAAGTGTTCCCCTTATATAGGTACTTCATGGGTGACACAGTATTTTTCTCAGGCATTCCTACAATGAAACATGCAAGTATCAGTATTTTATATAAAGAAAAACTAAAAGAAAGCTGACTAATCTAAGAAAATAGAGGTAAAAGCTCTCTAAGTAGCCAGGAATGTAGATTTTTGCACTTTTGGCCCTTTCAGGGTTTCACGTGCCAAAAATGGGTTCGGGGGCCAAAATGAGTGCAAGTGAGAAAATGGTTTCAGGGTTTTAGGTGTTGAAAATGGGTTCGGGGGCCAAGATAACCGAAAGTGAGAAAAAGCCACCATTTGACGAGGAAGCTTTGTTAGACTTTTTGGTATCCAAAAGTCTGAAGGTTTTTGTGGATGCTGATAATCTAAACTAGTTTGTGGACTCCACAAGTCCAAAATCATGAGGAGGGAGACATGGCTTTCAAAGATTTTGACTTGTCTACATTTCAAACCTTTAGGAGGTCTGAAAGGCCAAAAAGGTTGAATCTTAGAAATGACACAAACTACAAACTGACCTAGTTTTCAACATTTTTGGGGCTAAAAACCTGTAACAAAGTTCGCAACCAAGAAATAGGAAAAACCTAACCTAAAAAAAATTAGAAAGACCAGACCTGACAAGGAGGGACTTCCCTACCAAACATGAAGGCAGAAAAGAGCTGAAAGGGGCCAGGGGACTAAGAAGAGAGAAAAAGCTACTAAAAAGTGGATAAATATCCTACCTCAAAGGAGCTATGAGGCGAGGAGGATGAAACGATGAACCTTGAAGACGTGGGGTGAGCAGGCACTGTTAGAATAGTCCCAAAGGATAACTGAGAGGGGGCGGTGAATCAGTTATCAGTAACTTCAGTTCTTTTTACTTGTATAACTTTAGAATACAACAAAGTAAATGCTTAATCAGATAACACAATACCCAACACATAATTTAATTACGGGGAAACCAAATGGTAAAAACCCCGGTGGGAATTAACACCCACAATAAACTATACTTGTTTTTAATAATCCCTGTTAGAAGATATTTCAACCCTCTTAGGAGTTGTACAATACAATGAAATAAGTCTAGTGACCTGGTTAAGGGTCAGACCCTGTTAGGAGTCTTTTACAAATAACCCTGTTAGGGGTGGTGGACTCATTGTCCAAATGCTCACTGCTTGATAGTGAAGGCTACAACCTTCTGAATAATAGATATGCATTATATCTGATGATGAGCTATAGAGTAGACCTGCTATCTTCATTAGTTCCAGTGTATTTCAATCTTTCACTTCTTCTTCACATAGACTCTTGATGAATGAACCAACTTTGATGATCTTCTTTGTACATCTTTCTTATCTTTTCGTATCATTCACACTTAGCATGTCACCTTTGACTTGCTATAAGTATCTTCCTCATAGTATGAGATCATGGGGCCTATAAGACAACTCTTGATAAAATTCTTGTTAGCTCTACTAGTTACACTAGCATAATTACAACCACGCAAGTATAAACCAAATAGACGTGACGCTTCACTAAGATTGCCTCACCAATTTAACTCTAACTGTGTAATCTTCTTGAAACATGTTTGGCACCTTTGGATTAATATCATCAGCTCATAACTAAACATGAATATACACAGACATATACAAAAGATAGATGCAACTCAAGAAACATGAAATATATGTCAGCCCTAAACCGTTACACTTCCAGAACTGTAACTGCCAATAACAGAATCACATAACTTTAATGAAACATCATATCTGGGTCTGCATGTATGAACATAACATAATAAACATGTCAACAACATGTATTTATCCACATAAGTCTTCATATCATCATTCTGATAAGTACATACAGAATTAGTACTATAAATTATATGTTGTCATCAATGACAAACATACAATCAATCAACTGCTCAGAATCAAATCTCCAACAATCTCCCCCTTTGACATTGATGGAAACATATGATACCAAAAACATCCTCTATTCATAGTGTTCTCTTTCTTTTACAATCTTCTCAATATCCTCATCAAATATTTCTCTAAATGACAAAGGGTTCCATAGTCCTTTAGGCACAGGTACTACTCTAGAAGTAGAGTAGTCGACCATTCATCAGTCACTTAACGACTGATGTCTTTGCTTCTTCTTCTAAAAAAAATTAGGAGAGGGAATTAGTCCCAACTTCCCTCTTAGATACTCAAAAGTATCCTTTGATAAGGGATTTGTGAAAATATCTGCCAGCTGTTCTTTGGTGTTCACATAGTCCAATTTAACTTCTTTGTCTGCAAATTTTTCTCTTAAGAAATGGTACTTGATCTCTATGTGTTTTGTCTTTGCATGAATCACAGGGTTCTTGGACATGTTGATAGTGCTAGTATTATCACAATGAATAACAATAGGATAATCAACCTGAATGCCAATTCTTTAACCATCTGCTTGATCCAAACCATAGTTGAACAATTCAGTGCTGCTGCAACATATTCAGCTTCTGCTGTTGGCTGAGAAATACAATTCTTCTTCTTGCTTATCCAAGAAACCAACCTATCTCCAAGGAATACTTCTCCTCCTGAAGTGCTCTTCCTTTCATCAATACAACCTGCCCAATCTACATTTTTATACACATGAAGCTTTACATTCTCTAATTTAGGATACCATAAGCCATAGTTTATAGTTCCCTTTAGATATTTGAATATCCTCTTGATTTCCATCAGGTGACTCTGCTTGGGTTCAGCTACAAATATTTGAACAATACCAACTGCATTAGATATGTCAGGTCTAGATTGAGTTAGATAAATGAGTTTACCAATCATAGATTTGTACAATGTCTTATCAACTGCTATGGATTCAACATCTTTTGAAAGCTTGCTTCCTATTATCATGGGAGTGCATAATGGTTTAAAATCATCCATCTAAAATTTTTTCAGTATTTTCTTCACGTATTTAGACTGATTAATGAATATACCTTTATCTGTTTGTTTCACATTCAATCCCAAAAAGTATTTTATAGGATGAATCATACTCATTTCAAATTCATTATGCATTTCTTTTGCAAATGCTTTACTAAGCTTTTCATTACCCCCAAAGATAATTTCATCAACAAATATAGCAACTAACAATAATCCATGAGGTGTGTCTCTTGTAAATAAGTTATAATCTGCTGCTCCTTTCTTGAATCCATTCTTGGTAAGATAACCATCAAGTCTCTCATACCAAGCTCTTGGGTGTTGTTTAAGACCATGCAATGATTTCTTCAATTTGCATACCATGTCTGGTTCATCTGAAAGACTAAATCCTTCAAGCTATTCAATGTAGAATTCTTCATTCAAATCACCATTCAGAAAGGCTGATTTTACATCCATTTGATAAACT
>MU222773.1:29280-41956 GCA_018584345.1 Thuja plicata
AATCATTTCCACTACCCCTCCAAGGCTACTCTGCCCTCCCAAGGGTGAGTGTACCTTGAAGACCCATTCAAAATAAAGCACAAAATAAAGACATTGAGAATAAACATTTAACTTTTCAACATAAAAATAAATAAAAGCTTCAAAAAAACCATAAGACTCCATTTATGAAGTCCTTGAGCTCAAGAACACACATAACATAAACAATAACTTAAAAATAATTCCAACCTTGATCCAAGCTATAGTGTAAAGAGGAATGGTGTTGAGCTATCCTTCCTAAGATTCTTTCTCCAAAGGCTCCTTCAAACTGGATTCTGTCTCTAAGGGTAGAGAGTGGGTGAACACTCAACTCATCCTAAAATCTCCCCTAAATAGACAAACCTCCAACATGAGCAAGGTTTAACCCAAGGGTAAGGTAACTCTAACCAATCCTTAACCAAACCATTTCCTAACCCTCCAAGGGTGAAGTCAAATGAAACATGGGTAGAAGAGAGAGTGAGGTTAACCAAAGTTACACTCCTCTTCCAAATTTGCTCAAAGATGAAAATGACACTTAAAGGAAGTAATAAATGAGTTTAGAGGCTCATTAATGACATAAAATGACCTCTAACCCATAGGGTACCAAGTTGGGTGACTAAAACTGACCTCGGTTACTCCCTAGCAGCCCAAAACACCCTCTAAAACTTACCCTGAAGTTAACCTACGAAATTCTAAGTCAAAGAAATTATAGAAACTTCTAACCCTGGGGTAAGCTTGGGTACTACTCCTGAATGACCTTATTTAACCCTTGACTTACCTTGGTTCCCCTTTACTAGCCATGTCAATAATTAAATTACAACACTTGCCAAATTTGGCACATAAAATTAAAACATTAGACATGACTTTATAACATGAACATTTACTAATTTAATAACACACATGAAAACCACGCTCACAAAATAAACACATAAAAATGAGGTCCATGTCTCTTTATATAGACAGGACCTTGGAAAGCATAGGTATTTACATAGGTTCCAGTACTGGGTCCCCGATTTAGATCCATGGTCAATTTTTCAATGCACACATCAGTAGATATAACACAACATGATATGAAACATAACATAACGTCAATAATATATGTAAGAATATAAACCACATTGCATTTAGAACTGAAATATCCTAGCATCAGTTTCCTAAACCATTTCCAGCATATTACATTCATACATTTAGATCCATATAAGACATCAACATAAGCTGAAACTAAATCAGAACATAAACATCTCAAAAGTACCCTGATTACAAAATCAGGTGCTGAATATATAATACAGGATTCCACCGATCCTCAAAAGTATAAAAAGTCTCTCTGATAGTCAAAGTATGTCAAAGGATAAACTACTGAAAGCATGAGAACAAAATAATAAAACTATAACAGTCTAGTTTAGGTCTCACATCAAAAGAAACAATAACAACTCAAATGAAATGTTGCCTAAAATAATTCGGCCAAGCAACTGAAACCAATGCCTAAAAGAGTATGGCATCATAAACTAAAAATAAAAACATGAGTGGGTATTACAAGAAGTATTAGTCAATGTATCATTCCTACTATCTTAGCCCCTAACAAGGGAGGTACTTGGAGGTTGTACACTGATTATAGGTCCATAAATATAATCACCATTAGGTATAGATTCCCCATTCCATAGATAGAAGACCTAATAGACTATTTAGGGGATGCCAAGTACTTTACTAAGATTGACCTCAAGAGTGGGTACCACCAAATCAGGTTCATAGAAGGGGATGAGTGGAAGACTTCCTTCAAGACCACTGAAGGTTTGTATGATGGATTTTTATGCCATTTGGGATATCTAATGCCCCAAGAACTCTTATGAGGCTAATGAAAAAGGTGGTGAAGGACTTCATTGGTAATTTTTTAGTTGTATATCTTGATGATATATTAATATTAAGTAGGAATAGAGAGGAACACCTTAAACCTTTACAAATTGTGTTTAGAAAATTGCTTGAGGAAAAGATAATGATAAATTTTGACAAGTGTGATTTCATGAAGTAGGAACTAGTGTACCTTGGATTTGTATTATAACATGGGAATCTCAAAATGAATCTAGGAAAAGTGGAGGCCATTGTAAATTAGCCTACTCCTAAGGATACTACATAGGTGAGAAGATTTCATGGCCTGGCTCAGTATTACAAAAACTTCATTAAGCAGTTCAGTTCTATATGTGCACCTATATTAGACACCATCAAGGGTGGAATGAGAAATAAGTTCAAATAGAATAATCAAGAAAATTATGGTGTTGAGTTGTTTAAGAAAAGGATAGCTACTCAACCCATCATGGTTCTTCCTAGTTTTGAGAAACTCTTCAGACTAGAGTGTGATGCTAGCAACATTTCCATAGGGGCTGTCTTGAGCCAGGATGGAAGACTAGTGGCTTTTCATAGTAAGAAGATAAATGATGCAAAGAGGAATTACTCTTCCTATGACCAAGAGTTGTATGTTCTAGTCCAAGCCTTAAGGAAATGGAGACACTACCTCCTTCCTAAGGAATTTTTGGTTTAGACAGACAACCACGCCCTAAGTTTTCTCTATTCCAAAGAAAAACTCATTCATAAGCATATGAAATGGGTAGAGTACATGGAAGAATATGCATTCATCATCAAACATAAGAAGCGACAATAGAACAAAGTTGTTCATTCACTAAGAAGAAGAATCTTGATAGTACAAGAGGTTCAATTGAAGAGCATTGGGATTCATAGCTTCAAGTACTTATACTTAGAGGATGGAGACTTTGCAGAGGCCTACAAGATATTAAAAGAGCATTAAAATCATTTTCATGGTAAGGTCTCTAATTATAGTTTGTAGAATTACTACTTGTTTAGAATGGTCAACTTTGTGTACCTAGAGGGTCAATGAAGGTAAATTTGATTCAAGAAAAGCATAATGGATTCCTTAGTGGACATTTTGGAGTCAATAAGACTCAAGAGTTAGTACAAAGATATTATTGTTGGACAAGAGTTAATTTTGATGTTAGGAGGTTTGTATAATGTTGTATTATTTTCCAAAGGGCTAAGGGCTTCCAATGCTGGTCTTTATCAACCACTTCCCATTCCTAGTAGGCCACGGGAATGCCTTAGAATGGATTTTGTAGTAGGCTTACTAACAAAAAAGAAAGGATTTGATAAAATTTATGTCATAGCAAACAGATTAAGTAAGATGGCACATTTCATAAATTGCAAGATTATTCATGATGCTTGTCAGATTTCCCAACTATTCTTCAAGGAAGTAGTATGCATACATAGATTTCCTCTCAGTATAGTATCTAACAGAGACTCAATGTTTATGAGTCATTTTTGGAAAATATTATGGCATAAGCTCGACACCAATCTATCTTTTAGGTCTGCATATCACCCTCACACAGATGGTCAAACTAAGGTGGTGAGTAGAATCCTAGGTAGCCTTCTAAGGTGCCTCACTAAGGAGTATGGTCAGACTTGCTACCAAATATTAGCCCAAGCTTAATATGCGTACAATGATAAAGTTAATAGGACCACTAAAAAAAGCCTATTTGAAGTTGTCTATGAGATGCACCCAAGGGTTATTCTGGAGCTCAAAGAGTTAGGAGAAGGAACCTCAAGGAGTGACTATGTAGAGGATTTCACTTATGCAATGAAAGAGGTTCATGATTCAGTTAAGAATTCAGTAACATAGAGAATTGCCAAGATCAAGTAGAAGGTTGATGAAAATAAGAAAGATCTTCAGTTTTAAGTAGGAGATCTTGTGATGGTGCATTTGAACAAGGCAATATTGAAAAAAGGAGTCCCTAACAAGTTGCAAATGAGGAGATTTGTACCCTCTACTATTATGGCTAAATATGGGAATAATGAATATAAAGTGGAGCTTTCCAAGGATATAGGACTTTCTCCTATCTTTAATATAGAAGATATCGTCTTATATGTTAGAGCCTTTTCTTGCACTCTTCTTTCATAGATGAGATTTAGAGAATAGGATGTGGGATTAATAACCTAAGACACAAACCCAACACCCTCAACAGAAAGGAGAAAAGAAATAGGTCCAATTGATAAGGTTCTAAGACCTTCTACACTTTGAGCTCCACATCACTCAGGTGGGTATTACCTAATCTGCACACACATGACTCCTTTGTGACAAAAAATAGCATGCAGATATATAACTGTGGAATAGTTTTAAGACCTCTAGGTAACAAGTACCTCATTGTTTTATAAAATCTTATGGAGTATCCCATTGACATAGAGTATGTCTGAAAACTATAACTATCCCAACTCTTTCAAAAAACATTAAAGGGAAATGATTTTTATTTTATAATTTGATTAATGGATCTTTGAAGTACCCCAGATCTCTCATAAACCAGTGCCTTATCAAATGGGAAACAGAGTCAAACATAACATTGCATAGAATATCATGATCAAAGGAAAATAGCACAGTATGATATATCTATATGCCTTACATAAGACATACCCTATCAATCAAGTTCTACTTGTGAATCCACCTGTGTATTAAAATATGCAATTCCCTACTCAAAGAATGTAACCCTCCCCTTGGAAGATACTTTGGAATAGATAATACATTAATCACCATACATTGAAAGACAAGATTGGAGTATCCTTAATACCCCATCTCATACATATCTGAATACATATCATAAATAATAGTTATCCCTTGAATAAATCTATTGAAATATTTACAATAGAAAAAACTAAAACACCCTGGATGCCCTAGTTTATATGATTCAGAAACTTAATGGAGACTAGGTGATAACTAAACAAAAATACTGAATTTCATTCATAAGAAAGCTATTACAATGATGTTCTTCACTAAAACAAAAAGGATAAAAGAGCCCCCTATATGCATAGAAGAGGGAAGATATACATAGAGGTACCACACTTGCAACCTACTCTGAACATTTGCAGAGAAACTAGAACATAACTGAACAAGGAACCCCCCAGTAGAATGGAATCAAGAACCCTTAAAATAGAGAAACATTAATGCAGAAGTGATAGGAAGTGGACTAGGGTTTCAAAGAGTATACAATATTGAATAGAAAACCCCAACAGTATAACAAAACATTAATAGTCAATATAAAATGTCCCCTTAGCACCATAACACTCAAATAAATTGACCCAGAAGATCAGATCAATCTACCAATTGCTTCTAGAGCTTGGAAAATAATGCCACCGCTTGAAACTCTGAGAATTTTTTTTAAATATTCTACCCCTAACAGCTACAAGTGACATAGAATCAAGATCAACAGTCGAGATGGAGCCTTATCTCAGTTTTAAAACATAGTTGTGGATCCTCTTAAGTTACCTGGGCACAAGATCTGATTGGACACGGGTTGGGTAGGCACAGTCCCTCAATGGATAGATCTAGATCATTCTTTTCAATCATTAGTGTTCTACAAAAGTCTACAATTGATATTTTTCTTCCTTCAACAATCCCATTTTGTTGTGCTGTTCTCAGTGCAGAGACCTATCTCTTAATTCCACACTCATTACAAAAGTTATTGAACTCACCAGAAATAAATTCACCTCCTCTATTAGATCTTAAACATTTTAGTTCTTTACCACTTTATTTTCCACCTTAGCTTTGTACCATTTGAACATCTTAAATGCTTCAGATTTTTCTTTTAAGAACATAATAGTCATCATTCTAGAGTAGTCATCAAAAAATAAAATAAAGTATATGTCACCATAATAACTCTATGTTATCATTGGTCCACATAGGTTTTTATTGTAAGAATTAATAATTGTTGAGCATTGTTTTGACATAAGAAAACTTGCTAGGATCTTGAGATTCGATTTCCTGTCTTGAAAGAATAACAAAGTTATTGCCAAGGTTCCCTGGCGTCGGGTCACAACCTGCTTGGTTACTCAGTTGAAGATAAATGTGATTTTTCATGAGGAGGCCTTTGCTGGTACATTCAAGACATCAAACTACAAAACACTTTAGTTATTTTTTTGGTATTTTCCATTTTAACATATATGGATGTTGTAAACAAAATGCAATTTTGTATTTCCACGATATGGATTTTTAGAATTAAAGACAAAATTTGAAGAGATTGGAGTAACGATGAATAAAAAAAAGTGCTGAAAATGGAATCCTACAGAAATAAACCATTGTAAATCCTTCCTTATCAATTGAATGGTGAAGAGATTTGGAACAAACCCATCAAGCATAAATCAGACCAAGTCACAATTTTATACCCCACGGATGCAAGCGTTTGGAGAAAAGATGAATTCACTCATGCAAGATATTCAAAATCTATCAAATCATGAAGCCACCAAGGTGTGCGCACCCATAGATGGATTTATCATAAATTCCAAAGATAATATCTTGCACACATTCATCATAGCAAGATAAATAAACAACAATAAACTCCAACTAAAAGGAACGTAAATCTGAAGAACAATAAACAAGAGGCTCTTTGAAAATAATGAATAAAGCAAGCATACGTCCAATAATTTCTCACAGGTAGCAGAAATTCACACACCATGAATGAATCACCAAATGTAGATTTTTATGGTATTAAGAATGTTGCCCTTTACATTGATTTGTGATTACAATATATAGAGTTTTGGATCTACAACTCTGAATGACAAAATTAGGGCATCAGAGAGTCTAAATTAACAAACATAAACTAAAACTAGAACTTTGATGAAGGGAAACTACTACTAAATAATACTAGAAAGCTTGCATCAATTCTTAGATCCATTTACAATCAGATTTTCTATGAAAGAAGGGTCAAACTCGCCAAGAAGAGAAAGAGAAAAGGAGGGTTTCTTTTGAGAACTTGGAGTGTTCTTCTCAATTCTTGGAGTTTTCCTTAGATTCTTAATCTCGAGGCTCTCCTAGTGGTGGAGACTAGTAAGAGACCCTTATTCCCTTCAAAACAAACTCAAGTTAGCAATCAATCTGATCTGGAATTCAACTGGTGTGCAAAAATGTGATCTCGTTGGAAACACCCAGATTTTCGGTCACTGACCTCAACTCCAAAACTTTTAATGGCGCAAAAATTCAAGTGTTAAAGATCAAAATTTTGATCTGAATTTTGGACATGTAAATGGCCAAAGAGGCCAAAATATTTAGAAGGATAAAAGGCTAAAAAATTGGAAGGCCAAAAGGCCCAAAAATTGTCTTGCTTGCGAGGCTGAAAGGCCGAAAGACTGGAACTTGCATATCTTGAAGGGGCTGAAAGGCTGAAAGGCTGAAACACCAAAACTTGCCTTAGGGAATTTTGTTAAGTGCTTGAGATTACTTCTAGAAAATGCTCAGTGGTCCAAGGGGTTAGCTTGGTAATACTTCTAGGTGTGCATTCTTGAGCCTTTGTATTTCTCCTAAACTTCCTCATAGTTTATCTTCTTTATTTTCACCTTTTCGACCTTTGATTCTTTCTTTTCTTTGAAGGTAACTAGCTTGGAAGCAAATAACTAGATCTCCTCTTCATGGTTTGTCATCTTTGTCATCTCTTATTTTGAATAAAATAATTGTTGGAAGGATTCCATGGTCTCTACGCTTTCCATAATGTCCCTGAATTGTTGAACCACTTCTTTAGATGGTCGTAACACATGCTTAGGTTCATCCCAGTAGAAATCAAGGCTGATACTTGTGAAGAAAAAATCTATTTCTTCCACCCATTCGAATACTTGTTTCTGCTTATCCAATATGGAGGCTTGAGATTTTTCATAAATGCTAATTATCTTAATTGTGCGCTTGATCCAAGTCTCAAAATTATCTAGCTCCTCACCCTCATATATCTTTACCAGAATTTGGAAGCGTTGTTTCTTAATTACCTGCAAATATTGGAGGGTGGTTCACCATTTTCTTGTCTCAGACTCCAGGCCACCCACATTTTTCATCAAATCATTCAAATTTGTATCTTTTATTAGAATAACCCTATAAGCTCTAAATACCTATTTGATGGCACCTTCCCCGTACTACTCAAAATATTCCTTCCAATTTGCACTTGCTTTGATGAAGGATGGTGTTGACCCTGCCGGTAGGTCTGGCATGTTTCTCTTATCTAACACTACTTGTAATCAGGCCTCTGGGAAGTTGGGGTCAATAGGACAAACCATTTTGTGAATGAACTTCTTTAATGCTTCATTCTATTTTGTCAAGGATTTTATGATTTTGTCATCCTTTCTCATGAAACCTAGAGCATGTTTAAGTCCTAAGGCTTCTAGTGTCTTGCTCCCTTCTCTGGTGGGTTCCCCCAAATCTACCTCCTCAGATGTGTAGTTTTCTGGAGTTTCTTGCATTTGAGGGGTTCTAGCGGATGGGACTGCAACCTATGCCTTCTAGCACACCTAGTGTCTTGTGTGACATAGGACATTTTCCATGCTAGTAATATGATCTTTGGCTGATGGAAATCCTGCCCTAAGGATGCTATATCTATATTTTCTCTTTCATCCTCATCTGTATAAGTTCTTCTCCTTAACTGGATTTCTTTAGTAAACCATGTGGGCTTACTACATGTGGTGACCATATCATATGGGGTAACCTGAAGAACTAAATCCAAATTTTGGGACCTTGTAGCCACCTCTTTACCTGGCTCTTCTTCTTGTTCCTGTCTATTTTCCCCTTCATTCATTTCTCCTTGGTGTTCTTCTTCCTTTTCCCTTTCCTCTTCTACCATGTCTTCTTCTTGCATTGCCTTATCTTGTTTTTCCTGGCCTTTGTCTTCATCTTCTTAGGAGCTAACATAAATTTTAGTATTGATACTAGTCATGGCCTTTAATGTGGTCTGAAAAGATGACACAACCTCTACAACTACTAATCCTCCAGGGGTCAGGATGTGGAAAGGCAAAGGGCTTGATGATTGTGGAGTAGGTGTTGGGAGGTTTGAAATTAGAAGTGGTAGAGTAGTTGGAGTTGGTAGAAATGGTGGTGGAGTAGGAATAAGAGGTGGAAGAGTAGTTGGTGGAGCATGAATGTGAGGGGGTGTTGTAACAATAATGGTTTTTGTTGCGGGCTTATTTCTAGTCTCCTCTTGGGAGATCAGGGACTATTGATTCCCAAGCCCTTGATCTTCTTTACAACTCTTTCCCACAATAGGTATATTTTGATTTGGATTGGCAAATTGAGTGGGAGGTGGAGTTAGGATTAATGGTAGTTGGAAAAGAGAAGGAGCAGCTGCCTCATACGTAGTTGCATAACCTGGCGTGTCTTTGTGTGGGTCGGGAAAACCTTCTACACTCTCAAAGTCTAACATTTGGAACTCATCCGATCCTAGAGCATCCAAGGGGTTATCTTTCTCTTTAGAATCCTCTTGGTGTTTCCTACTACCCTCCTTTTCTCTCCTTTTATAAGACCTTGTCCTTTTGACTAGAGGGATCTCTCCTTATTCCTCTTCTTGTGGTTCCTCTTGTACGATTTCTAATTATGGAGACACAGGAGATTTCTTCCTCTTATATGTCTTCTTTCCCTTTCCGGTGGTAGGAGAATATTGTCCAGAAGTGGAGGGTCCTTCATCTAGTGAAACCTGTGCTGGCCCTGTGGGAGGATCTATTTTCCTAGTCATTCTTGTCTTAGGATCATTCTTCCTTTGGTTTGACCCATACTCCACTGCACATTCATGGCCATATACCATGCTTGGCTTCTGTGGTGGTGCCTTCTTGTATTGCGGCACTCTAATTTTCTATTCATGTTGTTTATCCACCTTCTTGGGTGGATCCATCAACATTTTCATAGGTATTGGGCTCATCTTGTAGGGCCTCTTAATCCATTCCTCCTTTTTTCTCATCCATGCCTTCTTTGAAAATCAATATTGTCATTTTCATCCTTCTCAACCTCTGCGTTAATGATGGGCTTGTCATATATCTTGTCATCTATATAAATGGCCTCGAAGACCTCATCTGAATCATACTCCAAAACTTTTGGGGGAATAGGAGTCTTTATGAAATTATTTTCCAATGGAAGAGTCATTCTACAATAATCTTGGATTCTAACCTCCTGATCATCTACAAAATTCATTCAATGATCCTTGAAATATGGTTTGTGAATGTAGAACTTTCCAATAATGTGGTTGTAAGTGCCTATAGGGTCAAAATGAGGTTGCACTATCTTGTAAAGCTGTAGCGAATAGTCATGCCATTCAAATGCCAAATATTTACAAACCTTCATATCCTCTAGTGTATATGGTCCCAATGAGATGGGAAAATCCCAACAGTGCTTCTTCATATCCTCTAGTGTATATGGTCCCAATGAGATGGGAAAATCCCAACAGTGCTTCTTCTTCTGCTTTATGTGTTCATATGCATCTACAAGTTCCCTGGCCATTTCAAAAATGACTATCTAGTTGGATGGATATCTAGGCAACTTCTTTGGTTTCAAAGTTGATCCCACTATCTGAATGTAAGTGAAGATTCTAAATTGTATGTAATAGGCCCCTATGGTCCTTACCTTGGGAGCTTCTTCTTCTGATAACCTTTTTGCAAAATCACCCTCAATGGATTAGATGATTTAAAAAATGAAGGCATCATTGACTATCCTATAGTCTGGGCTGTCCTCTGACATTTTTCCCCATTTCTATAACTCGGGGTACACGATGTGAGACCATGCTCAGCTTAGCATTGTTATGGATGCCTTGATATCATCCTTCGTGTATCCCCTCCTTAAGTCTATCTTGACCACCTTATTTTTGGGGAGAGGTTGCTCGAGGTAATTGTTACTGACTATTTCATAGGCCTCTTCCCCTTTGTTTCTGAACCATAGGTTTCCCTTCTCTATGAAAAATTCATAGAACTTTTCTATGCCTTTGTGGAGGTGGAAGACATCCTCTATGAAGTCTAGCTAATATCCAATACTACTTGGCCCTCTGTAATCTGAACCACCTTTTTGTTAGAGTCATAATGGTTCGCCAAGGTCATGATCAATTTAGATGAAGTCACGGCCACTGGATGGGCTTCCATGTTGACCAGTCCTACTAATACTAGTGAGGTACAATATTCTGATCTCCTAACTGGTTGGGAACACCTTGTTAGGAAGTCACCTGAATCTACATTCCCGATATTAGTATTGGTGATTTCAATGTGCTTGTTGCCAACTTTGGAAGGGGAAGTGTTCCCCTTATATAGGTACTTCATGGGTGACACAGTATTTTTCTCAGGCATTCCTACAATGAAACATGCAAGTATCAGTATTTTATATAAAGAAAAACTAAAAGAAAGCTGACTAATCTAAGAAAATAGAGGTAAAAGCTCTCTAAGTAGCCAGGAATGTAGATTTTTGCACTTTTGGCCCTTTCAGGGTTTCACGTGCCAAAAATGGGTTCGGGGGCCAAAATGAGTGCAAGTGAGAAAATGGTTTCAGGGTTTTAGGTGTTGAAAATGGGTTCGGGGGCCAAGATAACCGAAAGTGAGAAAAAGCCACCATTTGACGAGGAAGCTTTGTTAGACTTTTTGGTATCCAAAAGTCTGAAGGTTTTTGTGGATGCTGATAATCTAAACTAGTTTGTGGACTCCACAAGTCCAAAATCATGAGGAGGGAGACATGGCTTTCAAAGATTTTGACTTGTCTACATTTCAAACCTTTAGGAGGTCTGAAAGGCCAAAAAGGTTGAATCTTAGAAATGACACAAACTACAAACTGACCTAGTTTTCAACATTTTTGGGGCTAAAAACCTGTAACAAAGTTCGCAACCAAGAAATAGGAAAAACCTAACCTAAAAAAAATTAGAAAGACCAGACCTGACAAGGAGGGACTTCCCTACCAAACATGAAGGCAGAAAAGAGCTGAAAGGGGCCAGGGGACTAAGAAGAGAGAAAAAGCTACTAAAAAGTGGATAAATATCCTACCTCAAAGGAGCTATGAGGCGAGGAGGATGAAACGATGAACCTTGAAGACGTGGGGTGAGCAGGCACTGTTAGAATAGTCCCAAAGGATAACTGAGAGGGGGCGGTGAATCAGTTATCAGTAACTTCAGTTCTTTTTACTTGTATAACTTTAGAATACAACAAAGTAAATGCTTAATCAGATAACACAATACCCAACACATAATTTAATTACGGGGAAACCAAATGGTAAAAACCCCGGTGGGAATTAACACCCACAATAAACTATACTTGTTTTTAATAATCCCTGTTAGAAGATATTTCAACCCTCTTAGGAGTTGTACAATACAATGAAATAAGTCTAGTGACCTGGTTAAGGGTCAGACCCTGTTAGGAGTCTTTTACAAATAACCCTGTTAGGGGTGGTGGACTCATTGTCCAAATGCTCACTGCTTGATAGTGAAGGCTACAACCTTCTGAATAATAGATATGCATTATATCTGATGATGAGCTATAGAGTAGACCTGCTATCTTCATTAGTTCCAGTGTATTTCAATCTTTCACTTCTTCTTCACATAGACTCTTGATGAATGAACCAACTTTGATGATCTTCTTTGTACATCTTTCTTATCTTTTCGTATCATTCACACTTAGCATGTCACCTTTGACTTGCTATAAGTATCTTCCTCATAGTATGAGATCATGGGGCCTATAAGACAACTCTTGATAAAATTCTTGTTAGCTCTACTAGTTACACTAGCATAATTACAACCACGCAAGTATAAACCAAATAGACGTGACGCTTCACTAAGATTGCCTCACCAATTTAACTCTAACTGTGTAATCTTCTTGAAACATGTTTGGCACCTTTGGATTAATA
>MU222774.1:0-15552 GCA_018584345.1 Thuja plicata
TCTTAGATATGCAAATCCCTCATATTAGCACAAGCTATGATTATATTCAATATATAATTGACAAAATGCATCAAGAGTTTGTGGATATCCGAAACAAGGAGAAAAACCCTAAATTCATGCATTATTCCATATTGATGCATTTAATTATGTATTACAAATTTCCTCTTATGGATTGCCAGAATTTGAGGCCACAAAGGTTTTATCAAAATCAAGCCAACCCAATACAATTCTAGTTAAGAGTGTGGAACTACACCTCACGGGAGCAAGAATTTTGTGCTCTCTAGAATTGGATGGTATATCCAATCCTCAAGTGTTTGGGTGTAAACAAGACTAGGTTACCACTGAAAGGGCTGCAGATGCTGAGGCCATGCCAATATGTTGATAAGTGGCCAATAGACCACAATTGTGAGGATTTTTACTATGAAAAGAATTACACTTTGACCAGGGTTTATGGTTGTACTAACCCACCCCATGTTCTTCAATTCCATGTGCCACCTAGAATTGTAGCAATGGAGTTCATCAGACAGTTGATTTTAACAAACAGGGAGCACCTGGCTCCTCATAGAAAGGTACATTTAACCCTAGACAATTCAGGATCTACAACTTCACAATTGGCAAAAGGGCAGTAGATCCAGTGAATAATTAGTTAAGACATTATAGGATGAATGTGGCCTTGTGTAGATACACTGACACAAAATGTTTCATAATGAGTGCCAAGAAGATCTTAACACCCATTATTCCCTATACTAAAGAACATGAGCAATGTATGGATGAAGACCTCATTAGAAACATAATGGAGGATGAAGAAGTCAATCAAAGGGCTGATAAATTTAACGAATTAATGGATTTGGAGAGACAAGTAAAGAGGAAAGGGATCTCTTTTGGGGGTTTCCTTCCAGAATTACCATATCTAAAAAGACTTGATGCCATGATTGAGTCTTACAACTTGTTATGTAATCAACTTGAGGATGCACTTGAAGTGAAGGATAAAGGCCATAAAGGGCATTCTTCATCAGAATATGAGGAGGATAGTGATTTAGGCTATTCAATTCCTAGCCCCCTCCAATGGATCAACCATTTGTTGAAAAATAGGCAACAAAAGGAGAAAATATAATTAACATGACAGAGGTACCTGAGACTGAAGTCACTAATGAGCCCCCATTAAAGAAACAAAGAGTAGAAATAGGGGAGCCATCTCATGATAAGAAGAAAGAAAAGAAAAAGGATAGAATTGGTGCTCTCATCACTGGTGGTAGAGCCTATGATCATCAACTTAGAAAGTAGATAAGACAAGGAAAAAAGCTGCAGAAAGATGATGAAGAGGAAATTGAATTACCTCTTCTAACATGCACAAACGAGAGATTGCTGCATCAAGAGCAATTACTAAGTGACGATAATTTTATTAAGACTAAAGAATTTAAAGATTTTCTTATTTTGAACAAGCAAAAGTAGGTGGGGGCACAACTGCAATTGGCAGGAGGAGATCTAGTGACAAGTGAGGCCTTGCAGGTATTGCAAGAATATGATCCTGATTTAGAAGAAATAACACTAGAAGAAGCTAGGCAGTTAGTAAAGTCCAGTGGAATGTTGTTGGTGGAAGGATGAAACTTAGCCTCAACTTTCATAATTGACCATATAAGGAAGCAACCTGATGTCAAGCTATCATCATAAATCCAGTTTGGATAAATGATAAGAGGATTTGGATATAATCCAAAATCCCAGGTCCTAGCAATGGAGTTTAGCTCCAAAGGATCAGAAGCCTTCCTTGATGAATATACAAGAGAAAATGGAGGGGGAAAAGATCATTTGGTCTTTCCAGAACACAAGAGACTTGGAAATTTCTCAAGTTATCACCCATTTTGCACAACTCAATGAAGCTAAGATTGCCTAGATGTCTGATAGATTTAACAAATTGGCTAGTGAAATCAATGATATAGTTAAGGACAGGGAGTTGTGTATGATCAAAATCAATGCACATGAGAAGCTAATAAAGGAATTAACACAAAAATTGCTAGAGATGCCTGAAGTTGCCCCTGCATAACACAAAGAAGAAACAAATGCTGAAGTTCAAACAGAGGAAACATAGTATGCTGCAACAGAGACAGAGAAAGGGATTAATGAGTATACCAGTGTTGTTTTAGGAGCATTGAATGAAATTTTTCAGCATAGGATCAATGTGATAAAAGATAAAACAGTTATAGTATATGGAGCCTATGGTAAACTATCACGCCTACAAGTGGAAGTAAACAATTTTGTTTCAATTTTGAACCCTTACTATGCTACATGGTCAGGGAGAACCAGATCATTTGAGAGGTTAGCATCTTTGCAACCACTAACATCAGATCTGCCAGAGATAGTAACCTAGGTTGGGGAGGAGATAAAACAGATAGGGGTAACCTTGTCCTTTTTCAAAGGAAAGGAAAATCAAATTGAGGCAAGGATTAATATGTTTGGGCCTGATTAAAATAGATTTGTGCCTTCAATAAGATTAGAAGATAGTCAAATCAAGCCACTAGGGGTATGGAGCTCAGAGTTTGATACTATACTACCTAATAAAGAGGTGTATATTTCTGACAAGGGAGAATTAGATATGGAAAGATATAATAAGATTCTAAATGAGGCCTTTAAGCCAGAAACAAATTTCAACAAGTTCATTACAGATGTCAAAAGCATTACACATGCAAGGTGGGAAAGAAAAAAGACCCAATTGGAGAACATTCAGAGCTTTGAATGGCCGAAGGAAGATGATGTCGCAACATGGGATGTTTTAACAAAGCCCAAGAAGAAAAGTCCTATCACTATTGACCTGGATGTTATGGATGAAGAATAGGAGGACACATGGCACCTGCTCTTTGAGCACAAGAAGGTTAGTTATATTTAAGACTAGTGTAACTTAGCCTGTAATGGAGGTCACTAGGTCTCGCTACAAATATCAGAAGCTATCCTATACACATACAAACAAAGGTGCTAGAGATCACAAGAAGACAAAGAACAAATCAAATTTCATTCTTCATTTTTGTCCATCCACCGCTTGGTGCCTTCTTGTCTTTTTTCTTTTCTATATTTTAGGGTTAGGTCTTAAAATCATCCGAAGCTTGTTGCATCCTTACTTCTTAATGATTCCAAGATGTTTTTACCCTATAAATAGATCTTATTGTAACATTTTGAAGGATGATGAAATATAATTACAAGGTAGACTACTACAATTTTGTCTGAGCCTCTGTACTTTTTGTCTATTGAATGTATTTTGAAGCAGTTAGACATTAATAAAATACATTGCAATCTCTATTTTATATCTTGTGTTGTCTCTTTTATCTCTGTTCAAGCTTTTATGTGTTTATTTGTAAGGCATTTAAATACATCAACTGCAAGGTAGTTGTGCAATCATTTGTGAGGTCCTTCAAGGAAGGAGTAATTCTTTCATATGATCCTAGGAAGCTAAATATTGATATTAAGATTTGATAAAAAAAGTTATAGGATTGAGTAGATAGTTTGTAAGGCACTCTATCTAGGTTGCATCTATTTTCATTAGTCACCTAATTATGGATTTACATTCAAGATTGAATCTGTAGCCCATAGGATCAGGCAGTGGTTTATGGTTTTTCTAGTAAGTGTTCATCATCCAATATTTAAGAACAATCAATCAAATTACATTACACTCATAAGAAAGAATACATTCACAAGTAATTATATTCATAGAGTATACAATACAGTTTGCCGATTCCTTCAAGAGAGAATCAAATAGGTTGCCCCTTGTAAGTTCAGAGAAATATAAAAGGAAGAAGGATGAGAATCCTTATCACATTACTATTTTCTATTGTCAAGATAATAGTTTGGATTATTAAGCTCTTTATAGGATTATTCACAGTCATTTGCATAGTTATCTACTTATTGATATAGTAAAAGGCATTTAGCAAGTTAGTAAGAAGACATAATCCACTATAATTTATATTGTAAATCAGTTATCATTCAAAGGTAATACCTGCCTAAGTATGTGGATCTCAAAAAAGGAGGATCTTATCCAATCCTCATCAATTAGGCTTTTCTTGCATATAGAATATTGGAAATATACGAGAGCAGGCATTCATACTAGTTTTAAAAGATACTTGCAAGAAAAATCCCTAACATAGAGATTGTTAGAAGCTTAAAGGAAAATGGAAAAAGATAAGGAAATAATCCAAGAGAATGTGCAAAAGGAAGAGATATACCAAATACAAAGAGAAAGAGAGAGTTTCCTTCAATAGATCATACATCAAGATCACCAAAATTCTCCAAGAACCAAGACAAGAACTCAAGGGTTTTGAAAGGGGAAAAACAAGAAAAAACCCCATGTGAATAATATGAATATGGCACAAAGCCTAAAGAATGAGAGAAATAAGCTCAGTACAATAATGAGAGCAAGTTTTATAATGTGAGTAGAAGTGAGAAAAGAGAGAAGATTATTCAACATGAGAGAGCCAACTTAGAACCCCTATGAGAACCCTAAGAAGTGTGTGAGAACCATCTCTTAAGTAGAGATGAGTGAAGGAGTTTGCATGTAACTCCCATACTCAATGTGTGCCACATTCACATTTGGTGTGTGCCATGTGTAGGAATCCTCTTAGGGAGGAATATCTAATATCCTTATTAAAGGAATTACAAATAATATGTCATGTCCTTGGTATATCTTTTAATTACATAGTTACCAAGGAAAGATTAATTCTAATAGAGATGACACAACACGAATATCTCGTTTCATTTACCAAGTGGTGAGATGTCAGTTACCCTTGAAGATGTATATTGCATATTGAGATTGCCTCACTGGTAAGCTAGTATAGTATGATCCTCATGGTGGATTATATATTTGCAGGAGTGTTTGATGATGATGATATTAATGAGTAGGAGATTAGTTGGAGAGATTTGATAGATTTGTGTGAGCCCCTTGTTGTTTTATCCGGTGCGATTGGTGGTTATATGTTCCCTAAAAAGAGACCACATGGGTTTTTTGTTGGTTGGGGGAGGACGTTGGAGCAGATGGTTGAGGATAGATGTATATTTGCATAGAGTGCTTGTATGTCGGCCCACCTATATCATGATTTACACCAGTTTTCCTCTGATGAGACTGCTAGTCTCTCGACAAGAGTTACTCTACTCCACATTTGGGCTTAGGAGAATATCACCATTAGTCATCTTATCTGCATGAGATTCAGAGTTGTAGGACAACCATTTGTGTATTCTTATCTTGATATGCATTCCCATCTTAAGTTAGGGAAGCTAGAGTAGTGGCGACACAGTTTTGATACTTTGAATGTTGTTACATGGAGGCCTTATATTGATTGGGAGGAGTGGGAGGATGCTACAAAACTTACATACTATTTTTAGATGCAATGGATTATAGGGTGGACTCCCTACATTATTGAGAGACAAATTATTACTTGTGTGCTCCAACAATTCGATAGAACTCAGGGGATGCCTCAGGGTACCACCAAATTCACTTAAACACACAAGGAGAAGAGAGATTCGGGCCCTATGATTTCTATTGAGACAACTTGACAAAATTTCTTGCTACTCCTTATCAGGCTTGTAGTATGAGGATTAATGTGGTTGATTCTGAAATTACCGATGAGTATGCAACATATTTGATAGTGCACCCTTTCCTAGGATTATAGTGCTTGGAGAGGTATCTCCACCATTGGAGGATGAGGACGAGTAACTGTAGAGGCCATAGAGGAGGATGATACAAGATGTAGGTGTTGTATAGAGAGGTGATGGAGGAAGTGACGATGAAGATGGTGGACAAGGAAATGGCAAAGGAGGTGGTGGTCAGAGATGGAGGAGAGTAGTGCGAGTGATTCCACCAAGACAACATCAACTAGATGTACATGCACAAGAATAGGTTTATATAACATAGTTCAGGGTCAGGTTCCTCCAGAGGTACAACCGTAGGATTGGCTATTTGATCAGCCACAACTTTAGCCACAAGATGAGGTTGATTTTGATGTTGCAGGAGTACTAGCACAATTGCTTGATTTACATGCATAAGTGGAGCGAATCCCTCAACGTGAGAGTTAGATTGAGAGGCATCATCAACAGATTCATGATTTGATTGTGGAGAGGGATACTGTCATAGAGCATTATGGTCATGTTGAGAGTCTCATAGAGGAGATAGAGAGGAATAGATCCTAAACTCACATATAGAGAGCATGAAACTGATGATGTGTGCCTGGAAGGAGATTGCATATTGGAGATCAACATAGGAGCAAGTCGCTACTCCTGAGAACAAGATGGGTAGCTTCATGGATAGTTCTTATGGTAAACCATAGAGGTAGGCACACACAGAGTGCATGTGTGGTGAGTAGACCTCCAAGGCCAAAGCCAAGGGCATGAGCTGGTGGAGCAAGACCATCCACTAAGTAGCAGTATAGGCCTACTGCTTCAAGGGGTAGTGCATCATAATTATATGGGCATATAAACTCCATTTTTTATTTTGACATGTTTATGGGATTGTCCATGACTTTAGAGTTATCTTTTCATTTTTCATATCATCGTACACTTGGACATTATGTTTTATGATATATGATGGATATACTATTATGTATAGACTCTATTTATGGTGCTCTTGTGATATGGATGTACTTATAATGTTATTTGTTTGAATTTTGTATGCATTATGTTATGATGATCCTATTACGATTTTATATGATGGATATCTATATGCATGATTCTATACTTGATTTTATGTTGTGATGTTATTTACATTGTGATCATGATGCATATGGTGTTATATGACATGTTCTATTTTCATATGTACTGCAATGATTATGGTTATGCCTTGTAAATTCTTTCTATGGTGGAAAGAGATGACTAATATAATGCATGATTTGTATTTTCTTTATGCAATGTATGTACATATGTTGTAATTGTTTTAATTTTTCTTCTTTGTGACATCTCTATATGATGTAAATGAATGATGGATGTAATGAAAATGATTTTCTATTATGTATGAAATGTAAATACATATAGCAAATAATAACACTAAATGTAAGGCATTATGATGTGACTATTGTTCAATATGAAACAAATGATTTATTTATGTCAAGTGTACTCAATCAGTTAGTAAAAATATGATGACTATAGAAGACCTTTCGAAGAATGAAGATAGAAACATGGGATCATAAGCCATGAATATCCTATTAAAGAAGAGATTAAAATGAAAATGTTGATAAGTGGGATGAAAATGCAAGTATTATAATAATGCAAGCTAATATGCAAACTAATAATACAAGCTAATTAACTAACATAAAATGCACACTAATTATGATCCTCATTATTTACAATGATAATTCCCATTATCTTAAAATAAAGTCGTCTTGCACTTTTGACGTATTTTTGTCATGATCAAGCTTTTGACATTGCAAGAAAATACAAGCACCTTGGTATAATTGAACAAAGATGACCCGAGTTTCTTACATTATTTTTTATGTAGAAAGTTTATACAAGCACCTAGGTATAATTAAATTGAGATGACTTGAGTATAACCTACATGTATCAATAGATAAGGATTGTCCTCTTTCGTGCTTAGATCCATAATGTCCTCAATGATGTTTATCTTATCATGTCCTTAGACAAGTATGTGCACTAATAAAATTCAACCCACAAACAACTAAAAACTAAAAATATAATGCCCCATCCTAACCATTCTAGTCTTAGACATCCCATAATAGCATATGAAACATGATAATAACCAAAATCAAGACACAAATTTGGACCTATAACAACCATTAAACCTTCTTGTCATTGATATATTTCGTGTCAAAGTAAATAATCATGCCAAAATCAAGACGTAGACTTGGAGCTATAACAACAATTAAACCCTCTTTTCATTGATATATTTCTTGTCAAAGTAAATGCTCATGTTGATGGTTGGTAAGATTTAGGCAATTGGTTTGTTTTTGATGTACTATATGTCCATGTTTTGTGTAAAAGTTGCGTTTGAAGTTCAATGTTATGCTGTTTTTTTGTCAAGCAAAGGACTGACTTATTATGGATAGAGAAACGTATGGATGGATGAATGGGTGGAAGCTTTATTATGAGCTAGATTGATGGAAAAGCTAGCAACAAATTATGGTGAGATTTTATTGGTGGGATATAAAATCAATGACTATTATGGATATGATTAGGGTTTAATTATGGCTATGTATAACGAGATGGCTATGTATATACACTAAGATGGGTACAAAGGAAATTGATTCCTAATACATAAAGAAGTTTCTTTATGACAAATAATGCCTATTTCCAAGTTTCCACCATTTCCATTTATTGCTCTTTTTGTACTTATTTGATGTTTTTGTATAAATTTCATTTTTTTTTTGTATTTTCTTCAATTTTCAATTTTAAACATAAATGTTTCAAAGATGCATATTGTTGACGAGATCCTCCAACAACTCATCTTTCGGTGTTGATAATTGATAAGTTCCTGATCCATAGGAAACAATGATTACATAAGGACTGAGACTATTCAATTCAAACTTCCCTTCTTTTCTCTGTCTTGTTGAGTTTTGGGGTTCTCTTTGAGGACTCAGTCTCCAACTTGAAAAGTATGGGGTTTTACTCTATGATTGTAGTTGTAGGATATTATTTGTTGATAAGCCTTCAAGTGATCCAAAACATTTTGTTGTTTGTCATCCAATAATTCCAGTTCTTAGTCTTGAAACACGATATTCCTCATTTGGAACGAGGCCTTTTAATGATACTCTGAGTGAGGGTAACCCAACCTAAATAGGTTAAATAGATTTAGATCCATATACTAAGGTGTATGGTGTAGATCCTATAGTGGTTCATATGGATGTACGATATGCCCATAAGGAAGGATTTAGTTGGATATGCCAATCACGACTAGCGTCATTGATTCTTCTTCAAAATTTTCAATATTGTTTAATTAGATGCCTTGACCTGACTATTTCCTTGGGAATAATAAAAAGTGGAGAAATGGTGTTGGATATGAAATCTAGCACAAACCTCCTTAACATCCTAATTTTTTAATGGTCTCCCATTATATGTGACAATGGACATTGGAAGTCCATAGCAACAAATGATCTAGTTCATAATGAATGAGGCAATTCACTTACCTATGATGGTGGTGAGGGGAACAACTTCAATCCATTTTGTAAAATATTTAGTAGTTGTAATGATGAACTTGTGGTCGTTGGATGATGGTGGGTGGATCTTACCCACAAGGTCAATCCTCCATGGACATAATGGCCACGGTGTTGTCAAAGGCTATAAATCTTGGGTAGGTGCATGTATTTGGCACTTTTTACAATTACGAACAAATGGGTAGAAATTTGTCTCCATAGATAGCCAATAATAAACTACATGCATGAGTTTCTTAGCCAAGGCTAGACCACTAGAGTGTGTTCCACATATAACCTCGTGTACTTCCCTTAAGGTTGTTTGAGATTCCTCATACTCCATACATATAAGAAGAGTACAATCAAGGCCTCATCGGTAAAGGGTGTCGACAATGATGGTGTAATGAGAGGCTTGGAAGGAGGATTCTTCTTTCGTTGTTTTAAATCCAAGGAGTGGGATATTCTCCTTAAGGTATGTATAGATCTTTCCATATAAAGGAGAATTGGGTCCAAAAATGTGACAAATAATACTAGTTTCAAGGTCTTCATAGGTTGGGGTAGGCATTTGTTCCACCAAGAACTCATAAGGGGATTTATTTTGTTCTATATCCAGGAGCGATGCAATAGTTTCCATAACATTTACAAATTTTTTTTATTTTGTCTTGGTATCTTCTCAAATGTGATCTCGTCAAAATATTTCTTAAATTCATCTACCATATGCTTGTATGAAATCAACTTTTCATCCATAGTTTAATACTCCTGATTCATCTAATTGATCACCAACTAAGAATCTCTGTATATATTTAACTTTGTTATCTTCCACTGTAGTATCATTTTTAGTCGAGTTACCAATGTTTTATATTCTACCATGTTGTTTGTACAAGGGAATAAAAATCGAGTATGATTTTGGTATAGTGCATCCTTGTAGTGTAACAAACAATATGTCAACTCCTAATCCATGTTGCGTGTGAGATCCATCAAAGTAAAGCTTCAACGTTTGAGTGGTAACTGTAAAAATTGCTCCATATGGGAACTCTGAATGCAATGAATATTCATCTCTAAGTGGTGCTTCTGCTAGCTGATCAACGATCACTTGACCTTTTATTTATTATGTTTTGACATACTCCATATCAAATTCACTAAGTATCATCACCTAGTTCATGAGTCTTCCTACCAAATTTTCATTGCTAAGAAAATATTTAAGTGGGTCTATTTTGGCTATCTCTTTGCCTAAATGAGTTAACATATAATGTTGTATTTTTTAGAATAAAAAACCATTGCAAGGAATGCATGCTCAATTGGTATATAATTTAATTCATATCCAACTAGTTTCCAACTAATATAGTATATTTATCTTTCCATTTCTTCATAATCTTATAGCACTAGTAGTGCTTCCAAAGATACATCTATGGCTGAGATATATAGCAATAATGGCTTCCCTTGGATTGGTGACATTAAGGTTGGTGGATTCATCAGATACTGTTTGAACTGGTTGAAAGCCTCTTCACATTTCTCATGCCATTTTAAAGACGCATTCTTATTTAATAGATGAGTAAAAGGATGACTTTTGTCTACTAACTGAGATATGAACCACCATATTGATTACAACCTTCATTGTAATAATCTTAGCTAACTGATGTTTTTTAGAGGTGGCATGTCCATGATTGCTTTCACTTTGGAAAGATCCACTTCTATCTCTTTAGTGACTATGTATCCTAGGAGTTTTCCAAAGGGTCACCCTAAACACACACTTAGGATTAAGACGAACATTAAATTTTTCCATTCTCTTGAAAATCTTGTGGAGATGAACCTTCAGATTATGGGTTGGCTCTCCTTGAGATATCCTAAAACTAACTTGACTGGGAAAAGGGATAGAAGGATATTATTTTGAAAAGAAGAATCTATGTAGACAAGTGATACACCAAAAGGGATGAAACTTGCAATGCTGATGAAAAATCACAAAATCAATCAACTAGGAAGACTGTATAATATTACATCTCGGTTAGACATGCTTGCAAAACAAATTCTTATGAAAGGTCCTAGTTTTTTGATGCTTTGAAAAAGGAAAAACAAAGTTTCCATAATTTTTCAACACCAGAAAATTAAACACAATCACAGACCTACACTATAACATGCTAATCTTTGCATTCAATATTGAAGGAACTTGATAAAATGATGAAAAACACAACATTAATATCAACTAATTCACAATCAATACTAAAACTAGACATATAGAAGCAAACAAGATTTTGTTATTGATTAATCAAGAATCACTGCACTACAAGGAAAACATATGCAATATATGAGGTATAAACTATGCATGAGCTGATAAATCAGTCTCCAAACTTAGAACTCTTAAAATATGAGATGAGAAGAGAACTTATAGATCAAAATTTATAAGGGGTCGAGCACATGTGAAACTCAAGCAAAAATAGGGGTGGAACTGTCAGTAGCATGCAGTTAACTGCCTCCAAATGCTCCTAGATATATGCTCCACCCATGTGGGCCCTTAACTAAAGATAAACTTCTCATAATTCACTAAGAACTCTCTCATTCTCCTCCACAATGTATACAATTAGTTTTAAACTCTCTAGTTACATTAATTTGATAAATGCATATGCATTTATTTTTGCAACATCAAAGATATTTATTAAGTCATTTATAAAATCCCACTTAATAAATACGTTACAATTTAGGTATGTGCAAAAAATAAAGCCAAACAGAAATACACATGCATGGTATTTTTGAAGAATAGAGGCCTTTACTATTAATATGTATAACAAAGTACAATATTCACAAAAAAGCCCAGGGGATAAAAAATCACCCCGCAAAGTCACTCGGTATCAAGCCAGAATAAAATAGCTATTCATAAAAAAAAAACATTATAAGCAAAGCCCTCAAGCTGTGAGAGCAGTAGCAGAAGATGGTGGAGGATCTTTATCTGGTGGATTTCCCCACACATTGGGTCTAGGGGTCTGGTCGGGAGGCGACCACCCATCTTCAGTTTCTTTCTCCATCTCTCCTTCCTCCCGCATGGGAGAAATTGCAAGGGCCAGGCGGGGGATCTTATCAGAAGGGGTGGGAGGCCACACAGGAATAGTGGCTGAAGGCCGAGTAGCAGTAGAGGCAAGCATAGGAGGCCATCCGAAAGTCGAGGCCCTCCTACCAGGAGGAGAGGTAGAGCAGTGACACCAAGAGTGTGGTGTTCTGGAATGCCTCATAGAGGCACTCCTACTGTGATGCCGAACCCAGGGTGGCGTGTGGTTGGTAGAGAGAGAATCTGGCGACACCTTGGCAACAGTACACGAGGCATTACCCTAATGTTGCCGCAACTCCTGCAAGTGTGAAACCTTGAGGGCCACCTTATCAGCTTGAACTTGAATCTACATCATGACATTATTACATAAACATGCCTTAGCATAGAGAGAAACATTGATATCCAAAAAGCTATGAGAAAAAATAATAGCATTGTAGTCTTTCCATAAGGAAAACAAAATCTCCGTCCTGAAAGCATGCCAAATCTAGGTGAACTGGGAAGGCATTCGGGGAGAGTCACCAAGAAAAGCCATGTGTGAAGAGAAAGGCTCAGGCCGAAAAGGCATACAAAAATTGTGAATCCAATTCCAGTAATTCTGGGCCCGACCACAGAACCAAAAAAATATGCATAATGGTTTCAGAATGACCACAAAAAGGGCATTTAGGATCAGGCACACCTAAGTATTGAAGCCGAGCTCCTAAGGGTAACCCTTGGTAGAGAAGACACCAAGCAAAGTGAGAAATTTTGGGTTCAGTCATAGCATCCCAAATAGTACAGAAATGCCAGCTCCAAGTGCTCTGTGAGGAAGAGAGATGCCACCGATGATTGAGAGACTCAACAATTGGGAAATGAGGCACCAACCGCGATTATCCAAGTTTGGGCTTATAGTTGGTAAATGGTGTATCTGGGTACCATTTCCAATCTTTCCACCAAGGTTTAAGTGACTGAATGCCAAGTTTGTGCAGGAGGTGCGGCGGAATAGCAGAGACAAGCAAATCAAAAGTCTGACGATCTGGGCGAGTGAGCCGGAACTAAACCCAGAAATCATCCCAAGAGAAGAGACTCATGGTGGCTCTAGAAAACAAATCCTTGGGCGTTTAGATGCCTTGTTTGTGAAAATGAAGAGCACTAATCCCCTTAATTTTGGCCAAAGGAAACCCTTGCTGGGCAAAGAGCGGGGACCACCAAATATTTTGTTGATTGAATGAAAGCCCATTACGGAATCCATTACCGACCCAGCGAAGCTAGGGTTTAGCTGCCTCCCAGGCATGCCAAATACTTTTGGCAGCAAAGGTACCTTGGATTTGAACAGGATGTTTCATAACCAAGAGGGTTTGAAAGCCAATTCCTCTCCAAGCTGGTTTGTGCAACGGGTACAAAAAAGAAATACAGTGGTGAAGTAAAACTTTCCAGGCCTCATCGCTAGTGAGGCAATGCACAATCCACTTTGCACAAAGGGCTAGGCCCTGTTTCTGGGTATCAAGTAAGCCAAGCCCACCAGAGGCCCTGGGGAGACAACAAAACTCCCAGGCAACTCTGTGAAAGCCATGGTGATCTGCACCAGAAGCCCAAAGAAAATCCCTCAATAATTTCTCAAGCTTCTTGTATGAGGCCTTGGAAGGAGCCCAACAGGAGGAATAGTAAACATGAGTAGAAGCCAAGACCTTAGAGAAGATCTAAAATTTACCAGCGAGCGAGAGCAACTTGGTAATCCAATAGGTAAGCTTCTTTTCAATTTTAGCTAACACAACATTCCCTAAATCAGTAGAAGTAGATTGAAAAGAAAAGGGTATACCAAGAAGCTGAAATATTTCCCCATGCTGGATCTTGGACCAACCAAATTGGGAAAACTAGGGTGGATCAGGATGGGATGACTGTTTGTAGCACAAGGTTTTATGGCACTGAATAGCAGAACCCGAAGCCAAACAGAAAGTGTCTAAACACTGCAAGGCTGCCTTGATATTTTCTTCATCCTCTGCAAGAGTGAGAAAGGAATCATTAGAAAAATGGCCATTAACCAACTACTGAGTGGAGTTGGGTAAAGAAATCCCACGAACACGGCCCAGAGAAATAGAATGAGCTAATAAATATCCAAATCCTTCGGCTGTAAGAACATATAAGGCAGGAGCAAGAGGACATCCTTGCCAAATGGATATGAAAAGCCCAAAGGTGGAAGAATGTCTCCCATTAATGGTGATGCAAGCAGAGGTATCTTGAAAACGCATCTGCACAGATTGAAGAAATCTAGGCCCAAAACCCAAAGCGTGAAGTATAGCAAGAATAAAAGGCCATTCAATATGATCATAAGCTTTAGCAAAATCAATTTTGAGAAAAAGAGCTTTTTGTTGAGACTTTTGAGCCCATTCCTTACCTTCCCAAATGGCTATGATATTATCAAGAATATATCTTGATTGAATAAAGCTAGTTTGCTTTGGCCTAACTATTGGAAAGTGACAATGCAAGCAATTCTTATTTTGTCATTGATGTCAAACCTTAACTGGTGAGACTATTGTTATCTGTTTGAGTACCATATCTATTGTGTATGAAGAAGATTTAAGAAGAAGACCAAGTGAATGGTTGAGTTAAGGCAAATAAAAGGGTACTTGATCAGTTGGCACTCTGGCAAAGTAATTTGTTGTTTATCTTTCAAAGATAGTTTTTCTGGCTATTTTGTGCCAAGCAACTTTGGCTTGTGCCGAGCAAAGTTTCTTGTGCCAAGAGAAGTTGTTTTGTGATGAGAAAGTTTGTTCAGTGCCGAGCACCAGTGAAATTGCTGAGTGAAAACAATGATGTTGGCCGACTTACAGTAATTGGATTAATGATGAGATTTGAGATCTCTGGCTGACTTAGTTAATTTTATTGGGATATGTAAAGTTAATTAAAGATTGATCCACATCATTTAATGTATGGGTAACCATAATAAATGCATGGTTTCAAGATTTAATTAGAGACTAATTTGGAGAAGTAAATGTAATGAAATGATGGAATGATCCGTTGGATCTGACCTAACCTAAGATCTACGATCTTGATTAAGCGACAAAGATTTATCTGACCTAGACAGAGAGGTATATGATAACCTCAAGGGGTTATTCATTAAGTGTGCGTGTGGAAGTGGATGTGTGTATGCAAGAGGATTGCATAGTTGATTTACTGTTTGGCATGACCTAGCAGAGAAGGCTGAATACCGAAGCAGAAAGTTGCATGTGTGATTGCTTGACGAATTCCAAGCAGATCAGAAGGTTGAAATGACAATGTAGGCCATCTAATAAGTTAGCATAAGAGCTGTAATTGGATCTGAATTTTCAAAGTAAGTTGTATGTATCAGATCACAACTGCTGATTACTTTCTAACCATTGTATCAGTTAAAATCCTTTAACAAGGTTGACCTAACAGTCATTTGTATAA
>MU222775.1:0-12835 GCA_018584345.1 Thuja plicata
TCAATAATTTCCTCCAATACAGGTTAGATCAGAATTTGGCAGGCCAGTTTGTTCTTACATTCCGCTATTTTACAGCAGGAATTCTCCAACCGTTCAAACAATTGTGCCTGCTGTTGAGAACTCGCCAACGCAATGTTTCAACCCTTCTGGTTCGATTTCTTAGCTTTAATTTTATTTCAAATTTATCAGAATATGTTGGAATGCAACGTGGATGGCTCGGATGTGTCTCGCTTGAGTATTTTCAGGTTTTTTTTTTGATTCTTTGTTCGAGGACTGTAATTTTGGCTCCAACGACTTGGTTAGGGTTAATTACCTGGTTTTTTAAGGTTTTTGTTGTACTGTGTAATGGGAAAACACATAATTCTACAGATTTTATAGTCTTAGGTGACTGGGCCACGAGAGTTAGTGTTGAATGGGAGCGAGACTAGGAACGACGCAGACTTAAGTGTCGCATGAGGGGTTGTTGGAAGAACAACTTTCACTTTAAATTATAGTTAGCACACTCGTTGGACTGTTTTTGGAAGAACAATTTACACGTGTAGTTTTAATTTTAGCCCATAAATAGACTAATAATTCAGTTGTAGAGGATCAGGAAAGAATTGGAAGAACAATGAACGCTCCAGGCTTTGAAGGCATTGGTATTTTTTAGTAGTACATTAATCCGCGCTCCAGGTCAGTAAAAGAACTAGTAGCTCAGTTATAGAGTATCTTGGAGGACTTGGAAGATCAGTGTATGCTCGATTCTGTTAAGGCACGCAGCATAGTTCTAGAGCACCTTGGCCTTGGAGAAATTGAAAGAACAATAGACACTGTAGGTTACAGTGCACCCCAGAGGAAGTAGAAGTACAATCTACACTCTGGGCTTTATAGGCATCGACATCTTAATGTTAGAGTGATCTGCTCTACTTGGGCTAAAGAAAATAGCAGCTTAGTTGTATAGAGCAACCTTGGTGTTAAATTTAGAACCGGAGAAGAAAGATGCAATATTCAGGAACTCAAAATCACACAAGATGAAAACAACACTAGAATTTTATCCTGGGAAAACCCTCCAGCCAGAGGGGAAAAGCCTAGCCACACTTAAAGTAGATCCTTTATTGAATAATCAAAACTTAAAGACAGATGAATAACTTTTTCACCGAGGCTGTTATCACATAACAAACATCTACAAAAAATATGAATTGCTCTACAGAATAAGGACTGCTCTAATGAATCATACAAATCATATGCAAACTAGACGCACAAGGATTACACAGAAAGAGATGAGTATCGCTGAACCAATCAGCCAAGGCTATCACTGTACTATCAACACACAATGATCATACACTTGATCATTAATCAGATAGTCTGAAACAATTTCCTACAACACATGACTCAGCGGTAACATGCCAATCACCCCTCGATCATTACAATCATAATCCTCAAGTCTTGCTAGACAAAACCCGATTCTCTACCAAGAGCCCTCAGCAGTTACAAGACATTTCTAAGGGAGAAATCTAAGGGAGTCAAATAAAACAAACCCTGACATTAAAGCTTATAAGCAGATCCTAAAGAAGAAAAAATTTGATTTTATGTTCACAAGGAGAGAGGAGCTAATTTCCTTGGGTAAAAAGAACCCCAAACTTTTTTGGAAAGAACTCCAGCCAAGAAAGAAGCAAACTGAAAATAATATTACAGCCACCCAATGGTTTGACTATGCTAGGAAACTCTATGAACAAGAAGGTGGGGTGGACCAGCCACCCTTGGTCAAAAATACAACAAATCTTTTCACCGTGCAGGAGGTAGAGATGGGTATTAAGAAGTTGGGTGTTGGTAAAGCAAAAGACTTAGTTGAGCTTCAAGCAGAGTATCTCAAGTTGGGGTATGACAACCCTTGCACCATATATTACAGAAATTGTCAACAATATCAGCCAAAAGGGGTTTCCTAAAGATTGGACAATCAACCTTGCAATACCACTTTTTAAGAGTGGTGATGTCAATAATCCCTCCAACTATAGGACAATAATGATCAATCCTCTCTTTGCAATACTTTTTGGCAGCATGATAGAAAATAGGATCAACAAATGGGCGGAAGAAAATCATAAACGTGCAAAAGGGCAAGCTGGTTTTAGGCCAAAACACTCGACGATTGATCACTGTATCACTTTGAGGCACATAACGAAAAAGGGTGAGAGAAAAAGGAGGCCTTTTGTTGTTTTGTTGACTTTAAAAAGGCTTTTGACATTGTCCCTAGGGACAAGCTTTGGCTCAGGATGGAAGAATTGGGGATTCCTACACATCTTAGAGCTGCTGTTCATAGGATGTCTGAAGAGGTGAAAGTCAAAATCAGAACTTCATCTGGCATTTCAGAATGTTTTAGGAGTGATATTGGGCTCAAACAAGGTTGTCCTCTATCTCCTACTTTGTTTGGCTTATATATTGATATACTTGAAGAGTGGTTAAACATGCAAAATGGTGAGGGTATCTAGTTGGGTGAATATGTAATAAGGCTGCTCCTCTATGTAGATGATCTCATTTTGATTGCCAAATCTGCCTGTGGTTTGCAAGAACATTTATTTTCTTTTGAGTGCTTTTGCAGAACGGTGGGGATGCAGGTCAATATCAGCAAGACTAAAGTCATGGTTTTTTCTAATAATAAAAAGCAACATCAACATGAGTTTTATTTTGGTGGCAGCGTTCTTGAGGAAGCTGCATGGTATAAATATCTTGACATTGACTTCAACAAAAATCTAAGCTGGGAAGGCTGTAGAAATAAAAGGACATTAGGTGGATGGAAGACATTTTATGCTCTTCAAAATAGGTGTCGTGAAGTGGAGGTTTGGGATTGGAAAACTACTCAAACCTTGTTTGGTCTTCTTGTTCTGCTGATTGTTCTTTATGGGTGTGAATTATGGACCAACAACACTTCAATCGCAGAATGAAAGCAAACTGAGGGAATCCAAAAGTGTTTGATCACAAGCATTTAAAATCAAAAGCACCGTTCCATAAGATATCAAGCTAAGTGAAATGGGGGCTGCCCCTATTGAGGCACTTGCTATGGTTCGCCTCATAAGCTATCTAAAAAGAATCGAAAAAATGCAAGGAGATAGATGGCCTAGCATTGTCTTTAACGATATATTGTGCAAACGAAAAAAGACATGGATGCAACAAAACATCAAGTGGATGAGTAAATGGAATATCCAATTCAATATGTGCCCTACAAATAACAAAGAAATAAAGGTCTTCGTTATCGAGAAATTTTACAAGAGAAATTGGGGAAATGGGCTTGGAAGGAAGAAAATATATTATATCAATGAGTTCAACCCCGCATGTGATCAACTCCAAAAAGTGTACATAGGGCTAGCATTTCTTAGAGAGCTAAAATTCTTATTGCTTAGTTGAGAACCAATTCTCATCAACTCCGCTGTGAGACCAGGCGTTGGAAGAGGCCAAAGGAGGCTTGGGAAGAGAGAGTTTGCATTTTTGCAATTTTGGGAAAGTGGAAACCGAACATCACTTTATTTTAGAATGTGAAGCATACAAGGACATCAGGGACAAATTTGCAGATACTATATCTAATAGGTCTTGGCATAACCTACTTAGCAAGGAGTACATTGAGAAGTTAGGTGTGCTCATCATCAACTTGCACAAGAAAAGAACCGAGTTATTGAAGTTAGCTTAAGTTGTCTAGCTGTCCCGTAGGCTATTTTTAGCCTCGTGGACGTTAAATTTTTATCTATCTTTCGTATTTCAACCTTCGGCAGATGTCCAACCTTCAACATGATAGCGAAACGTCTACAAGGAGTCCCGTTGAGAGTAAATGACGAATGCAACTTGAGTGTCCATCACAAAGCATGGAAACATGAAATTGTCGACGCTTGCTCTCCCATGGCAATTAGCAAGGACGGTGACGGTTATGATTAGGAGCCGTTTCATCTCGAAAAACATTCAATGCCACAAATACGAAAACCACGAAAATGACGTGAATACAACTGCATCATAGCACCGTGACATATATGTGCTGGCAACAATAACACAACCACAACATAACCATAAACATGACAGACATAAGTAAGTATAATAGATATGTAGAACGCCGAAAGCTGAAGCCAATACATCATCGTGTCTCCAACAACACCATCGAAGGTCATAAAAAATAATAGAAACATACAACATAACCTTTGCAGGTAGCAGAACATGAAAGCATGGTTCAACATAACCATTTTAGATAACATAGAATTGGGGAGCAGTCCATCAAAGTCGTTTTGCAATCACAAAGAGCTGAGCAAGAGCAACATCAACAAGGAAGATAAAACAATGTTTGACAAGAACAACCATCGCAGGTATGAATGATAGCTCTTGTCGCTACCAAAACATTAACACTCCCTCTTAGCAAAGGAGATATCATTTACATATTCTCATGTCATTGAGTCTCTCAACATGACCAACACAATGGCTACACCCATATGTGTTAAAAGAAAAACTTTATCACAGATTCTCTCAATGTGATAACATTATGGATTCACTCAACATGATGTTCACCATGGCTACTCCCATGAGTGAAATAAACACAAGCTCACATCACGGAGTCACTCAACGTGATGTTGTCATGGAGTCTCTCAACATGACATCCACTATGGCTACTCGCATGAGTGGAAGGAGCAACAAGGGCTTTCACCTCGAATTTCTCCTTCTTAGAGAAAAATGCATTACAAGGGCTTTGACCCCAAATTTCTGTCTCAGAGAAAAATACATTACAAGGGCTTTCATCTCAAATTTCTTCGTCTCAAAGAAAAATGCATTACAAGGGCTTTCACCTGAAATTTCTCCGTCTCAGAGAAAAATGCATTACAAGGGCTTTCACCTCAAATTTCTCTGTTTCAGAGAAAAAATGCATTACTAGGAGTGTCCATTATACTCGTTACTCTCTCATACCGATGATGGATCACGGCGTGTGATCCGAAACGTTGATGCTAAAAAACTTACACAATCAAATCCAGAAACAAAAAATTGATTTAAATGGATTGTGGAAATCTGATCATGTTGATTGATACCCTTCATGGGAGGGAACTATGTTTCAAATCTAAGCAACTAGAGGTGCTAAGGATCAAGCTTATGATTGCACTCTCTCTCATCCTGATGATGGATCACGGAGTGTGATCCGAAACGTTGATGCTAAAAAACTTACACAATCAAATCCAGAAACAAAAAAAATGATTTAAATGGATTGTGGAAATCTGATAATGTTGATTGATACCCTTCATGGGAGGGAGCTATGTTTCAAATCTAAGCAACTAAAGGTGCTAAGGATCAAGCTTATGATTGCACTCTCTCTCATCCTGATATGATGGATCACGGAGTGTGATCCGAAACGTTGATGCTAAAAAACTTACACAATCAAATCGAGAAACAAAAAATTGATTTAAATGGATTGTGGAAATCTGATAATATTGACTTGTTATTCATGTTAAACATTTTCCATCTTATTGGATGAGGCTAGCCTAAACCTAGGAATTGTATGGATGAATAAAATACAATTTGTAGTTTGTATCATTTGTTTTCGAAAAATTTCATGGCGCAGTTGTGGTGCTGGTGTGGGTTTCGAGTGTCCTGAATTTCGTTCGACAATTTTACTGAATTGGTAAGTTGAAGATAATCGATCCTCCTCTCCTTATAATTGCAATTTTTATCGATGCACATCCCAGCTTGAATTCATACAGCTTTCACCTACTTATAGCCATCACGAATCCACACATATAAAATTGATAACAGCAAAATGCTTGCAATTGAACTGAATGTGGTAATGCTTTGTAAATGTCACCTTTTCTAAACTTAAAAATAGTTCACATGTAAATGTTTTTATATACAACTTTATAAACAAAACATATTAGGCCAATAGAAAATCCAACTTCTTCTGGGCTTCCAAAGCGGTGTCTCTTCTGGCCATGACCTGAAAGACAATCTCCATGCTTAACGCAAAGAAAAAGTTTGAGTTGCCCCATATTCTTTCATCCATAGCAGTGAAAAAACTACAAAGAAAAAGGTTCATGTGCCCTAGATAGTTTCTTGCAAGGCGGCAAAAGAAATCCAAATTGAAAAATATGCATTTGTTCAGTTCATATTCTAAAATGCTAAGAAAGTGATGAAAACCAACTCATACCCACTTTCTAAACTTAATTAATTCTAGATTGCAATTCTTTGCGAAGGAAGTTCTATATGCCTTGCGACATTTGCTAGAAAAGAGTTTAATATATCAGTTTTTTCCCACATATTTTCTATTGAATGTATTTCATGTTCTTTTTCACCTTTAATATATTGTGTTTTTGAGCGACATGGTTTATATAGACCTTTCTCCTGAGTTTTCAGCGATTTTATTCTGGTTTTGAGATTTAGTTTTAGGCCTTTGATGCAAGTCTCGCAAAATCAGTTTTTTTCTGGATAGGGATATCTACCATATCACAGTCCTGCAAAGTCTGTCCAAATTCAGATAAAATTGATTTTATAAAATCCAAACAGAATTAGCTAGAATTCATATATTATCAATATGGGTTTGCCATCTTCTATTACATAATTCCATCATTCATGTATAACTTTCACTTGGTTTTACTGCAACTCATCCATACATACCATTTATGACTTGTGTGTTCTGAGAGTTGTTTGATACTAACTTCTTATCTCCAATATGTATTTGATGTGTGTGTTATTGGAAAGTTCATGAGGTTGCCTTGTGGCTGTGTGCTTGTTATGAATTGTGTCACGTTTCAGGTTATCCTTCCTTATAAATCTGTCACGATATTGAAATGAATTCATGTTCTGCTATATGCTTGAATTGGTGATATTATGATATGCCTTCTTACATGATAAAATCATAGATTCAGGACTCAGACTCGTTTTGGACTTAGCAGCCCAAGATTTTGACTTGGACTTGGGACCCGGTAAAAAAATTGGCACAAACTCTGACAAAAAAACCTCATAATTTCACAATAAAAAGAAATTAATGCATTTAGAGAACATAAAAGTCTAATTTGACTATCAATTTGTCATAATTCAAACATTACAAATGCCATATGATCCTCAGGCTGTCAAAATTTCAAATTTCCACAGTTTCAAAGTCAAACGATACAATATATCAGAACAAAATTATAAATACTAAATGTATAACAGAAAAAATTAGCTACGAGAAAAATGAGAAGCATTTATTTGGCAAAAATAGAGGCTAAAGTGTTAGGAAATAAGGGATGAGAGGAAATAGAATTTTTATCACCACATTTCCCCTAATTTTTAAAATTTTAAGCAATTTTCAAATAAAATAAAAATAAAATAATGATTACTTGTTTAATGAGTTGATCAACTTGAATGCTAAAAATTCTCTTCTCAAATCATCTTCTTGTTATGTCGATGCTTCACTGGGTGAAATGGGCAAATAAGAGCCAAAAATGACCAAAAAAGTTGAAATTTCCCTTAAAAATACAGTTGTTATGTCATGTCCCCTTTCTAGAGTGGACATCAGAGACGGAGGAGTTGGCCTATCATTGGAGTCTCGTAGGCTAGCAGAGATGGATAGGGACTCATTCAGTGCACACAGTGACCAGATGTTGGCTTTACAAGCAGTTTGGAGCCAATTTGGAGCAGTTCCTAGATTTTAGGGGATATCCCTAAATTTTAGAGGTCGTGACAGTTGCCAGTCGTGAGGTTATTCATGACCCTTCAATTTGTGTCAGTTTTAGTGCGACAGGATTGGTTTCCTAACTTCTAGGAGCATACCTAGATTTTAGGGAAGGGACTGCCAGTTGACCCATCTCGTCCGGTATCAATCACAGACATGTGACATGGTCAGTTTCATGCTTATTTGGTTGCTTTGGGCTATCAGAGGCAAAAGGGGAAATATTTTAATATATTTAAAATTTCCTAAGTTAGTGATTAAATAATTTATAATAAGGCTATTTATATAGCCATTTCGGAGTAATAAGGGGATAATTGCTTCATTTGGTCAGGTCTGCCTTTGTGTTATAGCTCGTTGGAAAGGTCTCGAATTATTATAAACTATTTTCACTACTAGAGACTTTTTGGCGCCTTGAGTTATGACATTTTAATAAAGTAATGTTTTTCCTTAAGTTTGGACGACTTTAATTGGGAAAATGTTATTTTATTATATTTTATTTAAAGTGCAAAGTGTAATTTCACTTTAGGGTTCGATTTGCACTTGGAAGGGGATATAAGGAGATGGAGACCTAATTTCTCATTACTTTTGGACATTTTGAAACTTGTGAATTGTGAAATTGCTTGGGAGGGTGATTTTGTGGCTTGGGACAAAATCATCAAGTCTAGACTGTTGGGACGCAAACCTCAGCAAGTCTTCGGTGATTGTAGTTGTACTTCATGGCATTCAGATTGAAAGTGGAAGTGATCGATTTTGCTTGGGCATTGCAATTTGTTTGAAAAGAGGTATTTTTTAGCTGGGTGGCTAGCCTATTTGCATTAGGCGTTTCACTTCAGCAGCTCACATGGGGTTTTAGAGAAGGCCTTTTTCTCACTATTGGGCGCCATAGCATCCATTTTGGCATTGGAGGGTTTACTATAACAATTTCTCCAGAATTGGAGCACACACCAAACATTCCAATATAGCTGGCATTTATTCTTGTTATGGACAGTATTGTATGTTTGCTCTGATCTCTTCTTGAAGTTAATATATCAGATTGCTGGATGTTTCGTGTAGGTACTATTTTAGAATTTAGTAATGTTAAGAATTGCAGCATGTGTTTACATTTCTTAAGTGCTATTTATTTCCTATTTGTTATGCAATTGTTTTATTTCCAAAAAACCCCATAAAACTAAAAAAAAACAAGGAAAAGACAAAGAAATCAGAATCCAGCCAAGACCATTCAGAGATACCAAACGTTAGCCAAAGATTCAAATTCTGAAACAAACAATAATTTCCAAGGCCACTGGAATTGGGGATCTTTCAGTGGTATCAGAGCCTACATCTTGCCAGCTTGTAGGGTTTGTGGGATTCTGTCACAAATGACTGCAGAAAAAGTTATAATAATTCACTCCAGCAATTGGGTAGTTGATAAAAAGTTTTGATAAATCATTCCAGCATTTGGGTATTTGATAAAAGGTGTTGATAATTCATATCAGCAACTGGGTAGTTGTTATCCTACACATTTATGCTTTCAGTTGACAGCTGGTATGACAATAATGGCCAAATAGAAAGACCGACATATTAAAAGAAATCAACAAATGAATGGCTTGGTTAGAGAAATGAAGAGTTTTTTCTAGGTGTTCAGTGAATATTAATCAGGCATGTCAAAGTTGATTGAGAAATGAGCAATGAAAGAAAACAAGATGACAAAAACAGGGCAAACCCAAGTGGGGCAAGAAATCTCCTACAATGATGCACATGAAAAAGTTATAAATAAGACTGAAACACGTGTATCCAACATTGATTTGGGTGGAACAACAAGTAATATAGAGGGTCAGGTTGATTTTGGTGAGTTTGCACAGGAGAGTAATCTAGATACAGGTATTTCAGAGGCGTTGTGCGATGACAATTCATCTCATGATGAGTCTGATTTCTTAGACCAAACCAAAGAAATCAAAGCAGTGTGTACTTATAGTGGCACTGAATTCCAGGATTGTGATTCGGTTGTATGTGCAGACACATGGGGAGCTGATGAGAGTGAGCATAGTGTGGTGACAACAGTTTCATCATTGACTGAGGAAGTGGTCTCAGAGGTACAAAGTTGCAGTACTATAGATGAGGATGCATGCATTAGTGAATGCATACGGGATACCCCTCATAGAGATGTACCGAACTCATATATAGTATCCTACCATAGTGCAGATCCAAAGGTAGTACACATGCCTAAGAATTATCATTTTCAGACCCCTCATTGCTTGATTAGACCACTCAGGGTTGATGACAGGAGGGTAGACACAGTGGTTGAGCACTTTGATGCCACTCGACGGATGTTATCCACACTCAGTTGGAGCGCTCTCATGACTGATGAGCAGGATAGTAGCGGATTTTCCATGGCAGAGTTCCATGCTCTTCATGAGGCTATGGAGATATTGAAGCAGGACTATTTGGAGTTAGTGGTTGATCAGAGTTATCTTCTAGAGAAGGATTGCATCTGCTATGATGCCTTGATGCGAAAGGAGGAGGAAGTTGACGGGCTCACCCATGAGCTTGAGGAGATGAGTGAGTCATTGGAGTATACCCAGGCAGCCCTTTGGAAGGCGAACTTACAGTTAGAGGAGCTTACCGACAGTCTGGGAGTGGCAGAGTCGTCATCAGAGGCGGTTACTATACAGAGTTTCCCAATGACACTAGTGGACTCACTAGAGAGTTGTGTGATGGTTTCCGATAACATCCCTACAACATCTTCACAGGAGGCCAACAAAGTGTCCTTGGAGTGGGAATACTGTGCTCATGTTGATTTGTTCCCTCCTCTAGGGAGCAAATCTACTATTACACCACCTACAACTGACCATGGACACCACTTTATCTCACAGCAGAATCATGGTGCTCAGTTGTGGTCTATGAAAGGTCCTTGTTTGGACTTCGGAGATCAGATGTATGAATTATACGCAGATTCGTGCGATGAGACCAGTGGGAGTGATGGTGAGCTTATTGGGCAAGATTTTGACAGAGAGCCTGTTGTACTTCATCTTGACTGCACAGTGATGAGTGCATATCACTCCTCATTTAGACTGTTGGGTGATGATGAGAAGATATATCGGTATGAGTTGGTCGGACAGGGTTATGCCATAGAGCCATTGAGGGAGCCTACGGGAGTCCATCTTGATTGCACCATGAGGAGTACACTCCACTTCTCATTTAGTCCACTGGTAGATGATTGGGTGGTACATAGGTGGGAGTTGGCTCCAGATTTTTACTATCCATGGTGCGGTAGTGCACTTCCATCTTTAGAGGATAGAGTTATTGACTGCAGGGACCTGACCCAACAGTTTGGGGGGGATTGTTTGTGGGACCAGAAAACAATCCACCATCATGTCGTTCAGTTTCCGGCAGAGGTTTTCACCTCTATGTCACAGAGACTTCATCCAGAGCCATGGTTACAGGATGGGGTGGGAATTAGCAGGCATGATGTTGTGGGCGGTAATCATAGTGGTGGGAGTTTCACGGTGACCGCAGGGAGATTTGTTGTTGATGACGCTTACCACTATCAGTATCTTCTCATGACAGATGGATGTGGGTTCAGATTGTGTTGGGATCCAGGGGTTGTCTCGTTTCACGCTTTGTTTCACAGGGATTCCGGTACGATATCACCTTGGTTGTGGGAGCACTCCCATCTAGTGTGGGATCCTAGTATCATCCTATGTAGTGCATTCGATTGGAGGATCCTTGATGAGTTTCTTCATTCCACACACCTAGGATTTTATATCATAGTAGTGTAGCAGTTGGGTGAAGCCATGCATCCCAGTTTGATACATGATTCAGGGATCAACTTTCAACATACATACGCTTACGCATGGATGAGTGACATAATTAGTGCATTCACCTTGATCCTGAGACGACTATGTGGCGCGCATGACAGGGTAGTGATAGCACTGTTGATGGGTGGCTTCATGTTGCTTGATTCCAGTTGGGTCGATGGTTACCCTAGTCAGTATCATCCAGTCTTCCCTGAGATGGCAATAGATACCCCAACACTTCAAAAGTATGAGATTGTAGAGAGATTTGTTTGTGGGGTGGAGACACGTTATGGGGTATCCTTCTTGGATTGGCACTATTGGGACCACTTGACTGATACCGTGTTTGATGCTGGTCTGTGTTATGTTAGCAGGCTTGGATGGCTGTTGGTACGGATTGTGTGGCAGGAGGGGTTGCATTCTCATAGTGTTGGGATGATTCGTGTGTGTGGTTCAACCACTCTAGAGGTCTCTATGACAGGGGTCGAGGGTATGCTTGAGTCATCTTTGATGGTTTCACATCTATCTTTGGGTCGGGTAGCTATACCCCTACTAATTGGAGACTACATATGCCTTGACTCCAGCTGGGTTAATGGTTGCATTGGCCAGGTCCACTTAGCATTTCCAGAGTCTGCATCTCCAGTTACAGTGTTTCAGCCGTATGAGCGGTCAGAGAGTTTTATTTTCTGGGCAGAGGTAGATTAATGGGGTGACTTTCATGGACTGGTACAGGTTTGATTTTGTGTTGGTTACTGACCCGAGTTATGACAGAGGATCGTAATGGCCAGTTGTGTGGACTCTTGGTCACGAGGACAGTCAGGGTTGGATACTCAACAGTGATGTCGTGATCTACTTCACCTCTATCCCATACGGTGTGAACTATGGTTTGATGTGAGATCCAAGCAGTGGTTTTGTGATGGCACTTGCACTTTAGGGGGGCGATGAGTTGTTTCCGACATTAGGGATACATCGTATTTATTCAGAGTGGAGTAGCAGATGCAGTCAAAGTACTGCATACGGTATAAACGGTATGTCTAGGATGGTGGTGATATAGTGTTGCATTGTTTGTGGACAAGCGATCTCCGGGAAGGGAGGATTGTCATGTCCCCTTTCTAGAGTGGACATCAGAGACAAAGGAGTTGGCCTCTCATTGGAGTCTCGTAGGCTAGTAGAGATGGATAGGGACTCATTCAGTGCATACTGTGACCGAATGTTGGCTTTACAGGCAGTTTGGAGCAGTTCCTAGATTTTAGGGGATATCCCTAAATTTTAGGAAGTCGTGAGGTTATTCATGACCCTTTAGTTGGTGTCAGTTTCAGTGTGACAGGATTGGTTTCCTAACTTCTAGGAGCATCCCTAGATTTTAGGGAAGGGACTGCCAGTTGACCCATCTCGTCCGGTATCAGTCACAGACAGGTGACAT
>JAGRRI010108993.1:0-22430 GCA_018584345.1 Thuja plicata
TATGATCTCTTATTTCCTGTGGCATATGCTTTTTCAATAAGCCCCTAGCAACACCAGGCTTATTGGTATATCTTTTCTCTTGCTTCTTCATGTCAATTTTGGTTGACATGGTGCTAAACAAGCCAAAAGCTTGCATAAAAGAATTTCTATTTAACACAAGAAAATTGGTGCCATCCTCTCTCTTGATGGTCTTTGTTAGGACATCATAATGGCTAGCCAATTCTAGAAATAGGTCAACATCAAGGAAAACATCAGGTACTAATAACCTACCCAGTCCAGATATCCAAGGGTTTGATACAGGGATAGGCTTATCAGAATTCTTGTAAAATAAGTAAATAGAGAATAACCTATTGTTCCTAGGGTACTTGCAGCCCTGATGTCCTTGAAGTCATCTTTGAAGACACCAGCATCAATCTTTCTGTTCTGAGTGGACCCTGGCAGCAGCTGCAGAAATTCATCTGAGAAGCTAGGTTTTCCTTTTGGATCATCTCCACTGCCTCCACTGGTTGAAGCCATGCTCATAGTAGTACTCATCTCTGCTAGCACTTAGAATTTCTGGTTTGAATGATATTGAAACAAATCTAAGCACAATTCTCTGTATTACTTAGAAAATTCAATCACTCGAGAACTCTGTAACAGCTCTGAATATCACCTTTTTCTCTGAAATAATAACTTAGCTCTGAAATCACAAAATACGGTGAATAGGAATGAATGCGCACTCCTCTGTTTATAGCCACAAGGTTCAGAGTACATGGCTCAAAGTTCAGAAATGTCAGTTCTGCAATTAATTTCATATGCCATGAAACGTTTAAAAACCTAGCCGTAGTTTCTCGAGGTGACAGGAAATCAAATTTAAATCATGAGAATTTTGGCGCAATCAAAAAAATGGTTAAGACAGCTGACATGGCACTCTATGATTCGTTCTTTGTCATCAATCTCAGCTACCTTTTGTACACAGTAATCAAAAATTCTTTTATCTGATAGGCCGCCGGCTTGATTTTCTCTGTCACGTCATCCACTTGGCGCCGCTTTATAGATCCTGTTAATCTGGTGACCTCGCGACCTCATTAAGTCTCTTTTTCATGAATGTTTCTCCTTAACCATGGTCTGATCATCAGATTTGGTGACAACAATAATTCCTTACCTTAGGTAACCCAAGTCTTTCCAGCGATCAGGCGACTATGTGAAAATCTTAGTCGCGCAGGGTTAACCTTAACTCAGCTATCATCTCCAGACAACGCGACAAACTGTTACACTTAACATTTCATGGTAATCGCCAAGTTGCTGGATCCTTGCTTCATTTTTAAAGACTTCACGACAACCCTTTGGTCGCTGAGTCGGGTGATAAGCTTAACATAATCTTTTACTGAAAAAGTACCCTTTCTCTGTTTACGGTGACTTTGCGACATACCTTAATCACTTAGTCGGAAGGACTTTTTCCCTGGGGCACTTTTATCATGAGACTTAGTGACCACCGTTAGATCCTTTCATTACTTCATCAAATGGCTATCTTTTAATCACTTCACATTTTCACATACCCTTAAAATATCACGAGACTTTACGACCGAGGGTATAATGACTTAAGTCTCCTTATCGCTTGATCCCCTTTCTTTATCTAGCGATCACACGACAACCAATAGCATTCTGACAGATGTCATCTATTACTTCATCCACTTTATGCATTCTGGAAGTCTAACTCATCACTCCTGTTATAGCGACATCCCGACTGAGGGAAATCACTTAACCTGAAACTATTAGTCGCTGAGTCGTGACCGTTATCTCTTAACCGCCAAATATCATGAGACCACGTGACTGAAGAGAAAACCTTAACTATTTGAATGTCTTGATCCAGTGACCATGCGACACGAAGGAGGCGCAAGGTCAGGAGAGATTTCTTTGACCTGTTGACTCTTCTCGCGATCACCCGACTGAAGGTGGGTCCCGTTCACTTTAAAGCTCATAATACGAAGATCAAGCGACAACCCGACCAAAGGAAAAATTGCTAAGTCTCGAGACATACATGGAATATTCAATTTTTTAATGAGACTCAGTGACACAAGGCAAAATCAAAGTCAGGAGATATTTTGGCATATTCATTTCTGGTAACGCGATCAAGTGATCTAACTTAATCTTTTAAATAGCACATGCCTTTAGTGACTGAAAAAGGTAACGAGAAAATAGAAAGACATGGCCAAGGGTTTAAAATGCATCGTTTAACATTTGGCCTTAGGGTTTTTTCAAGGTTTTTTCAGGGTTTATCAGGATTTTGACAAGGAATAAGCATGAAAACCTGAAAATTTTCAGAGAGCAAGGCAAGGAACAGGGCAAAACAGCAAAAACATGAAATACAACCAACACATCTACGTTTTTATTGGTGTGAGTTGTACTCTCTATTAGTGCTGCTTTAAATGAGTCATGGACCTCCTTCATGGATTGACAAAAATATTCATCATACCCACTCCTCTAGAAATTGCTTCCAAGATCCCTTAATTCACATATACCCCTGGGATGAATCCCATATACTATTTCAAAAGGGCTCTTTCTAGTGGACATGTTCATTGTATCATTGTAAGCAAATTCCGCTTGAGAAACTAACTTATCCCACGATTGTCCATACTTCTTGGTGAGGCATCTCAAAAGATTGGCTAGGCTTAGGTTCACCACTTTGGTCTGACCATCAGTCTATGGATGATATGCCAAGATAAAAGATAGATTTGTACCATGCTTCTGCCACAAATTTCTACAAAAAAAACTCATAAACTTGGAGTCTCAGTCAGATACAATACTCAAATCTAATCCATGTATCCTTACTACTTCTCTAAATAAAAGACTTTCTAAGTAACATGCATCATGTGTGGTCTTTCATGGCACAAAGTGAGCCATCTTCCTAAACCTATAAACAATCACAAATACTTTTTCCCTTCCTTGCTTGGTCTTCGGTACTCCAACTACAAAATCCATACTAAGGCATTCCCATGGTCAAGTTGGGATAGGAAGGGGCTGATACAATCCTTCATTAGATGAAGTCCCTTTTTCCTTCTACCAGAATATACAAGTCTCCACATACCTTTGGACATCCTAATTCATTCTTGGCCAATAGTAATACCTCTTGATCAACTCGAGAGTCTTGTTCAACCAAAAATGTCCACTTAAGGAACCATTATGCTTCACTTGTACTAGATTCTCTCTCATGGAACCTCTTGGTACACAAAGTTGTCCTCGCTTAAATAGAATACCTTCTTGAAGAGTATACTAAGAATACTCACTATGAAAATGATTTTGATATTCTTGACATACCTTATATGTTGTTGAAAAGTATTCATCTACTGGATACAAATCTTTGAAACTTTCAATGCCAATGCTTCTTAGTTGAACTTCTTGCACTATGAGTAACCTTCTACTCAATGAATCTACTACCTTTTTCTACAGTCCCTTCTTATGCTTTATAGTTAAGGTGTAGGCTTGGATGTATTCCACTCATTTCATATGCTTATGGCTTATTTTATCCTGGGAACTTAGAAAACTCAAAGCCTGATTCTCGGTAAAGACTACAAATTATTTGGGAAGGAGATAATGTCTCCATTTCCTTAATGCTTGCACTAATGCATACAATTCCAAATCATATGAAGAATAATTCTTCTTTGCATCTCTGAGTTTCTCACTATGAAAAGCTACTGGCTTTCCTTCTTGACTCAAGACTTCACCGACAACAATGTTACTAGCATCACACTCCACAGTGAACAATTTTTCAAAACTAGGAAGTGTCAATATCAATTGAGTCACTATTCTCTTCTTCAAATATTCAAATCCTTCATCAGCCTTCTCATTCCATTGGAACTTGGATTTCATACCTCCTTTGATGGTATCTAAAATAGGTGCACTGATTTCACTGAACTGTTTAATGAACATCTAGTAAAATTGTGCTAAACCATGGAAGCTTCTTACTTTAATTTCTAATTTCAGTGTAGGACAATTCAATTTTGCTTCAACCTTGCTGAAATATATCTTCAAGTTACCTTATGAGATAACAAAACCTAGATACACCAACTCTTTCTTCATGAACTCACTCTTTTCCAAGTTAATTGTCAACTTTTCTTCACGCAATCTTTGTATTACCAATTGAAAATGTCTAAGATGATCCTCTTTTGTTTTTTTGAACACCAGGATGTCATCTAAGTACACTACAACCCATTTTCCAATTAATTCCTTCAAAACCTCATTCATCAAACTCATAAATGTTCTTGGGGCATTTGACAACCCGATAGGCATAAATTACCATTCACACAGTCCTTCAGTGGTCTTAAAAGTAGTCTTCCACTCATCTCCCCCTTTAATCCTAATCTGATGATATCTATTGTTAAGATCTATCTTGGAGTAATATCTAGCTCCACCAAGACAATCCATCAAATCTTTTATCCTTGGTATAGGGAACCTATACTAGATAGTTATCTTTTTTATGGCCTTCGAATCAGTACACAACCTCCAAGTACCATCTTTGTTTGGGGCTAGTACTATGGGAAAAACAAAAGGACTTATGCTTTCTCTAATCAACCCTTGGTCAATTAGTTCTTGGATTTGGTTAGAAACCTCTACATTTTGTTTTGGATTCATCTTATAAGAAACTTTGTTTGGAATTGAGGCTCCCGGGATAAAGTCAATCTAATGACTAATAGATTTCTCAGGTGGTAGGATAGTTGGTTGAACATTACTAACTATGGCTTGGTATTGAGTTAACAACATTTGGAACTCTAAAGGCAATTCTTCCTTCTCTTTTCACCTTTCACCTTTTGGTTTTAAAACCAAGGAAAAGCCTACTCCATCTTCTTCCAATTTCTTTAATAATTCTTTCTCACCGACCAACAGTAGGTTGGGGCCTCTTTTATTTTCTTTCTCTTCTTCCAAGATTGATTGTAACCTAAAAGTTATTCCATCCTTCTTGAAGGAATAGGAATTTTGAACTCCATCATGCACTTCACTTCGGTCATACTGCCAAGGTATACCTAATAGCAGATGACTTGCATCCATGGGTAGGATATCACACATAAATCTATCCTTATACCTCCCTATGGAAAATTCTATCCAAGCTTTCTCATTGACTATTACATGTTGATCTTTATTCAACCAAGTAACTCTATAAGGATTAGTGTGAGGTATCCTTGTCAATTTTAACTTCTCATTAGATTCTAAGGAAACTATATTATTAGTAGAACCTAAATCTATGATAACTTTACAGACCTTACCGAGTACCTTGCAGTTGACTCAAAACAAAGATCTTCTTTGGCTAGGCTCTTCTTTGATCAGATCTTAGAGGAGTGTTCTCTAAGCCATCAAGAGTGCTCCCATATCTGATCCTATGGGGACTTCTACAGTCTTGCTGCTAGAAGACTCTTCTTGCACATAATTAGCTCTTTCCTCTCCTCCTTGTGAAGTAGAGCTCCTTCCAGCACACCGGTATGTAGGATTCCTGAACTGTTGATAGTTATAGCACTTCATTGAAGAGAACTAAGATCCTCTTCCTTGGATATTGGTTCTTCCTCTTGAACTATTATTTGAACCTCTTCCTCAGTTGTAACCACCTCTAGTGCTAGTAGGTTCTCCTTGGCTCTCTATGAGTTTGTTCTCACTCAGATTTTTAGCTTTAGGATCTCTTCCTCCATTTCCTCCTCTATGACCCTCTATGACCTCTATTGTCTCTTCCTCTACCTCTACTGTTGGATTCTTGTTTCTTTTTGAACTTCTCTTCCACTTTAAGAGCTAATTGATAGAACTAGTGGATAGTCTTGGGGCTTAAGACACTGATCTCTTCTTGAATACTCCATTTGAGGCCATTCTGATATCTTGCCACCTTTAGGATTTCTTCTTCCATCACATGGGATCTCAAGCTGATGAAGGGTGCTCCCCTTAATGTCACAAACACATAATAGAAACAGAGAAGCAACAACAATTCGCAAGAATAGAAAATGGGCTTCTTATTATCTCCACAAATGTGGAATTATAAACTTTTAAAATTAAAATATGCAAAGCCACATGGGCATTCCCCTTACAATATTCTGTAGGACAAAGCCTCGAATTATTACCCAGATCTACCCAGAACTTCCCTAGACAACACTATGAGCCTTCTTTATATAGGCAATTTCCACCGCCCGAGAAGGTTCCAGAAACTTAGCCCATAGGGCCGACAAAACTTAGAATTATTTTATTTTACAATTTATTACATCATAGTTGGCTCAAAATAAATTTTGAAACCCGAACAAAAATTTTGAAGAAAAATTATTTTCCACCATTTATGGTGACCCAACTTTTGAAGACCATAAGTCATCGCCAGTTGACCCGATTGACTATTATGAACCCAATCTAGAAAGGCCACAAAGTGCTCTATAGGCCTATCTAGTGTAAGTGCCTATCACCCAAATTTTTGACCTCATCTAGGGCCTCTAAAGCCTTCAAAACTGAGTTCAAAGTTTCTGTACCCTGCTGCTAATGCCTAAAATCTTTAATATCTTCAAAACTAGACTTGATCTAGCCATGAAACTTTACTGGCAGGCTGATAAGACTGAGATGAACCTCCACATGTGAAATCAGAACATTTTGAGATCATATGACAAACTTACTAAAAATAGCAAGTTTCCATATATAGTAGCTCTACACAAGATAGCCCTTATTGAAAAGTAAACAGAAATATTTTTGGGTGATGCAAGATTGCCCTTACACCCGGGATGCTCCTATATCAGACACCTAGGGTAATTTGAGAAGTGACCTTGTCACAAGTCAGATGTGCAAAGGAAAACCAAGACAGTTAACCTCCTCCCTTGTCAGCCATGATGAACCTTCAATAGGTTGTCCTTTCCACTTGACCAGATATTCTTCATATGTCCTGTTCCTTGTGCTTCTACCAACATGACTGTCTAGTATGTCTTCAATCTCCTTGGTATCTAAACTACTTGCTAGAATACTCCACTATGCCACTGTGATCTCATCTTAAACACCTCCTTCATGATACTCTGTCAAATCTGAAATGTTAAACACTTGTGAAATATTCATCTCACTAGGAAATTCTACCTCATATGCATTTCCTGAATCATGCTTCTTCAATATCTTACATGGTCCAAACTTCTTTATTTTCAGCTTGTTATATGTACCAACTAGAAACCACTCCTTCTGTAAGTGAACCATGACTTCATCCCCAACCTAAAATTCCTTATGTCTCCTTTTCTTATCTTCCTTATCCTTATACTATGCATTTATTTTGGTAATGTGCTTCCTCATGGATTTTCTTCAAGTGTTCTACAAAATCCTCAGCTTCAGCACTAGTTATTTCTCCTTTATCTATCTTCCTCAATTCAGATGCATTTCTTGGACTACTTCCATATACAATCTGGAATGGTTATTTACCAGTGCTCCTATTGACATAATTATTGTATGCAAATTTTTCCTATGGTAAAATCAAATCCCATCCTGTTGGCTTATCTCCAACCAAACATCTCAGCGAATTCCCCAAACTCCTATTCACCACCTCTATCTATCCATCAGTCTGTGGATGATGTGATGAACTAAACTTCAAATCTATCTTCAAATTCTTCCACAACCTACGCCATAAATATCCAACAAACTTAGTGTCTCAATCTGAAACTATGGTCTTTGGCAAACCATGTAGCCTCACCACTTCACTAAAAAATAATTCTGCTACATGAACAACATCATTAGTCTTCTTGCAGGGAATGAAATGTGCCATCTTTGAAAATTTGTCAACCACCACAAAGATTGAATCATGTCCCCACTGAGTCCTCAGTAAACCAAGAACAAATTCCATACTGATATCCTCCCAAGGATTCTCTGGTATAGGTAATGGCTGATACAACCCCGTATTCTGCTTCACTCCTTTCGCCATCTAACATACTCTGCAACTCTGTACAAACTTCTTCACATCTTGCTACAACTGTGGCCAATAATAATTCTCACTAACCAAAGTAAGGGTTTTATCATGACCAAAATGTCCAGCCAATCCTCTCCTATGCTTCTCCTTGATGAGATTCTCCCTCATAGAACTTCACAGAATGTACAACTAACTCTCTTTGAATAGCATACCATCCTGGATGATGAAATCTAGCCATTTCGTCCTGTCTATAGTAATAGGTTCTGTACAAGCTTTCCAAGCTTCACCAAAATTAGGATCCTTTGGATACAAATTCTTGAGTTTATTGAACCCAACCACCTCAATCTGCATCTCTATCAGCAATAGTTTCCTTATACTAAGGGCATCTGTAACCCTATTAGACTTTTCACTCCTGTGTTTCAAAAAAAATGTATAACTCTGCAAAAATTCAACCCATTTCAAATGCCTTTGATTCAACTTTCCTTCACTATTCAAATATTGCAAAGCTTGATGATCAGTATAAAAAAAAAACTCCTTAGGAAGTAGATAATGTCTCCACTTCTTTGATACCTGAACTATAGCATAAAATTCCTGATCATAAATAGAATAATTTCTCTTGGCATCATTTAACTTCTTACTGAAATAAGCAATAGGTTTACCTTCTTGGCTCATAACATCTCCTATTACAGTACCACTAGCATCACAATCTTCTTGAGACACCTTATTAAAATTTGAGAGTGCTAAAACAAGTTGTTCTGTAATTTTTTGTTTCAAGAATTGAAAACTCTTTTCTGCCCCATTAGTCCACTTAAACTGTTTTCTATCCCCTCTCATTGTTTCAGTCAAGGGTCCACAAATACTGCTAAAATTTCTAATAAACTTTGAATAAAAGCTAGCTAGACCATGAAAATATCTTACCCCAATAGCACTCCTTGGAGTAGGCCATTCAAGGATATCCTGTACCTTCTTTGGGTCCATTTTTAGACCTTCTACTGAAACTACAAATCCCAAATACACTAACTCCTTCTTCACAAAACTGCACTTCTTCAAATTTATCAACAATTTATCTTCTCTCAGCTTCTCAAATACCATACGAATATGCATCATATGCTCCTCTAATGTCTTAGTAAAGATCAAAATATCATCTAGGTAAACAATGACAAACTTACCCAAAAATTCTTTCAGGACCTTGTTCATGGGCCGCATGAAAGTGCTCAGTGCATTGGTTAGCCCAAAAGGCATGAATAACCACTCGTATAATCCTTCCTTTGTCTTAAAGGCAGTCTTCGATTCATCTCCTTCTCTGATCTAAATCTGATGATATCCACTCTTCACATCTATCTTTGAGAAATACACAACTCCACTCAAACAGTCCATAATATCATCCATTCATGGCAATGGAAACCTGTACTTGATTGTGATCTTGTTTATTGTCCTGGAGTCTATACACATCCTCCACTCTCCATTCTTCTTTGGTGCTAATACCACTGGTACAACACAGGGACTCAGACTCTCACAGATCAATCCTTTCTACAACAACTCATGTCCTTGTCTATTCAACTCCTCACTTTCATAAGGTGTCATTTGATGTGCTGCCTTATTCGAAAAACTCACTCTTGGAATCAAGTCCCTCTGATGACTAATCTTCCTGACTGGTAGTAATTCATTAGGTACATTAACGGATACAATATCTTAAAACTCATTCAACAAATCTGCAACTTCTACAGGAACATCTTCTACTTTCGCCTTACCAGCTTTTGGAATTAAAGCAAAACACACATGATCATGCCTCATACCATCTAGGAACTTCCTTCCATCAACAAAAGTTATTCTTGCACTACCACATACCTTTTCTTCTCTGTCATTCAATGGCTTTAGGTTATGTCACACTCCATCCTTTATCATGGAATAGGTATTCGCACGACCATCATGTACAACACATCTATCAAACTGGCATGGTCTACCCAACAACATATGACATATATCCATAGATATTATATCACACAGTACCTCATTGTGGTATCCACCAATCTTGAACTTCATGAGGCATTGTTTATTGACCATGACCTTGTGGTCATCCTATACCCAGGAAATCTAATATGGATTTAGGTGTTTCTATCTCTTGAGCTTCAACTTTGTCACCATCTCTTCTGATACCAAATTGTCAATGCTTCCACTATCAATAATCACATCACAACACTTACCCTCACACTTGCACCTGGTGCAAAATAGGCTCCTCCTTTGTTCAGGTTCCTTCTCACCACTCAATAGGACTCTTCTATTAATTAGCATTTCTCCTCTTTCAACATCTTCAAAATGTGATGATCTGACATCTTCATCTACATTTGCAACTCTAGCCTGGCCTTAATTTCTCCTGTCTATTCTTCATTGGTGCTGAGGACATTGAAATTCCCTATGACCTTCTTCTCCACAGTGAAAACATGTTCTATGAAAGCCTCCTCTTCCAGATCCTTGTCCTCTTCCTCTTCCTCTCTAATCTCTATTATTATGATCTTTGAAATGCTTGGAATTGTTTCCTTGCTGATACTGACTGCTACTGGCCTCATCCTTCTTTTTTGGATCTTCATTCGGCCACCATATGACCATCCACCAGATCTTCCACCACGACCTCTTCCATTTTGTCTGCTCTCAAATTTCTTGTTCAGCTTTTCTTCTACTTTTAGGGAAAACTGGTATGCCTCCTCAATATTGTTCATTTGAACTAGATTCAACTCCTCTTGAATGCTTGACCTCAACCCATTAAGGTAATACAAAACTTTCTCCTTATCAGCTTCTATGTTGCCTATTCTCATGAGGATTCGATAGAACTCCTCTATATACTCCTGAATAGATCTTCCTGCTTGCTTCAAACTTTGCATTTTCTTCAGCTCGTCAAGCTCATAATCAACAAGAATGAACTGTAGCTTCAAATTATCCACCATCTGATCCCATCTTATGATTTTATCCTTTCCCCTTCAATTTCACTCTAATTGGATCTCCTACCACCAGATCTTTGCATCACCCTTCAGTTTGGCCTTCGCAAACTTGACCCAATTAGGATCCTCAATATCTTTATACTCAAATTAGTCTTCACATTCGTTGATCCAGTCAATCAACTCCTCTAGGTTAAGATTCCCTAAAAATGTAGGAACCTCAATCTTAGGTCTTTTCCTAATATTGGAAATGGATCGAAAAAGCCTTTCTTCTTCTAGATTCAAAACTTGAACTTCTCCTTGATCACCATTTCCTTCTTCGGCTTCATCCTCACTTTTTTTTCTAACATTAAGATTCATTCCTCTACAAATCTCTTCTTGCAATGCTCACACTTGTCTCTGGAGCTCTCTAACCTCACGTGTCACAACACCAGCTCTTCCGCCATGTTCCCTTTATGGAGGCATTTTTGTGATGTGCCCTGAAACCCTAACCATGGTCCTGGTGCAAAATGCCTCACAGTCGGTGATCTGTTTACACAAAAACCCTAACCCAGGGTCCTAGTGCAAACTGCCTCACAGTCAGTGATCTGTTTACACACTCAAGAACTCCTACTCTGATACCACCTGATGAAGGGTGCTCCCCTTAATGCCACAAACACATAACAAAAATAGAGAAGCAACAAAAATTTGCAAGAATAGAAAATGGGCTTCTTATTATCTCCACAAATGTATAATTACAAAATTTTATAATTACAATATGCAAAGCCACATGGGCATTCCCCTTACAATATTCTGTAGGAAAAAGCCTCAAATTATTACCCAGATCTACATGCCTTCTTTATATAGGCAATTTCCACCGCCCGAGAAGGTTCTAGAAACTTAGTCCATAGGGCTGACCAAACATAGAATTATTTTATTTTACAATTTATTACATCATAGTTAGCTCAAAATAACTTTTGAAACCCGAACAAAAATTTTGAAGAAAAATTATTTTCTGCCATTTCAGGTGACCCAACTTTCGAAGACCATAAGTCATCGCTAGTTGACCCGATTGACTATTATGAACCCAATCTAGAAAGGCCACAAAGCGCTCTACAGGCCTATCTAGTGCAAGTGCTTGTCACCCAAATCTATGACCTCATCCAGGGCCTTATAAGCCTTCAAAACAAGTTCAAAGTTTCTATACCGTGCTGCCAATACCAAAAATCTTTAATATCTTCAAAACTAGACCTAATCTAGCCATAAAACTTTATTGGCAGGCTGATAAGACTGAGATGAACCTCCACATGTGAAATAAGAACATTATGAGATCGTATGAACAACTTACTAAAAATAGAAAGTTTCCATACATAGTAGCTCTGCACAAGATAGCCCTTATTGAAAAGCAAACATAAATATTTTTGGGTGATGCAAGATTGCCTTTACACCCAGGATACTCCTGCATCAGACACCTGGGGTAATTTGAGAAGTGACCCTATCATGATTCACATGTGTAGAGGAAAACTAAGATGGTTAACCTCCTCCCTTGTCAGCCATGATGAATCTTCAACAGGTTGTCCTTTCCACTTGACTAGATATTCTTCATATGTCATGTTCCTTGTGCTTCTACCAACATGACTATCCAGTATGTCTTCAATCTCCTTGGTATCTAAACTACTTGTTGGAATACTCCACTGCGCCGCCATGATCTCATCTTCAACACCTCCTTCATGATACTCTATCAAATTTGAAATGTTAAACACTGGTGAAATATTCAGCTCACTAGGCAATTCTACCTCATATGCATTTCCTGAATCATATTTCTTCAGTATCTTACATGGTCCAAACTTCTTCATTGCCAGCTTGTTATATGTACGAACTGGAAACCGCTCCTTCCGTAAGTGAACCATGACTTCATCCCCAACCTGAAATTCCTTGTCTCCTTTTCTTATCTTCCTTAGCCTTATACTATGCATTCATTTTGGTAATGTGCTTCCTCACTTCCTCATGGATTTTATTCAAGTGTTCTACAAAATCCTTAGCTTCAGCACTACTTATTTCTCCTTTATCTATCTTCCTTAATTCAGATGCATTACTTGGAATACTTCTATATAAAATATGGAATGGTGATTTACCAGTGCTCCTGTTGATAGAATTATTGTATGCAAATTCTACCTGTGGTAAAATCAAATCCCATCCTATTGGCTTATCTCTAACCAAACATCTCCGCGAATTCTCCAAACTCCTATTCACCACCTATGTCTGTCCATCAGTCTGTGGATGATGTGATGAACTGAACTTCAAATTTGTCTTCAACTTCTTCCACAACGTATGCCTAAAATATCCAACAAACTTAGTGTCTCAATCTCAAACTATGGTCTTTGGCAAACCATGTAGCCTCACCACTTCTATGAAAAATAATTCTGCTACATGAAGCACATCATTAGTCTTCTTGCAGTGAATGAAATGTTTCATCTTCAAAAATCTATCAACCACCACAAATATTGAATCATGTCCCCGCTGAGTCTACGGTAAACTAAGAACAAAGTCCATACTGATATCCTCCCATGGATTCTCTAGTATAGGTAATGGCTGATACAACCCCGTATTCTGCTTCACTCCTTTCACCATTTGACATACTCTACAACTCTGTATAGACTTCTTCACATCTTGCTACAACTATGGCCAATAATAATTCTCACTAACCAAAGCAAGGGTTTTATCATGACCAAAATGTCTAGCCAATCCTCCACTATGCTTCTCCTTAATGAGATTCTCCCTCATAGAACTTTGCGGAATGCACAACTGACTCCCTTTGAATAGCATACCATCCTAGAAGATGAAATCCAACCATTTCATCCTGTCTATAGTAACAGGTTCTGTACAAGCTTTCCAAGCTTCACCAAAATTAGTATCCTTTGGATACAAATTTTTGAGTTCATTGAACCCAACCACCTCAATTTGCATCTCTATCAGCAATAGTTTCCTTCTTCTAAGGGCATCTGCAACCCTATTAGACTTTCCACTGCTGTGTTTCAAAATAAATATATAACTCTGCAAAAATTCAACCCATTTCAAATGCCTTTGATTCAACTTTCCTTAACTATTCAAATATTGCAAAGCTTGATGATCACTATACAAAACAAACTCCTTAGGAAGCAGATAATGTCTCCACTTCTTTAATGCCTGAACTATAGCATAAAATTCCTGATCATAAATAGAATACTTTCTCTTGGCATCATTTAACTTCTCACTGAAATAAGCAACAGGTTTACCTTCTTGGCTCATAACAGCTCCTATTGCATTACCACTAGCATCACAATCTACTTGAAACACCTTATTAAAATTTGGGAGTGCTAAAACAGGTTGTTCTGTAACTTTTTGTTTCAACAATTAAAAACTCTTTTCTGCCCCATTAGTCCACTTAAACTCTTTTTTATCCCCTCTCATTGTTTCAGTCAAGGGTCCAGAAATACTACTAAAATTTCTGATAAACTTTCTGTAAAATCTATCTAGACCATGAAAAGATCTTACCTCAGTATCACTCCTTGGAGTAGGTCATTCAAGGATAGCCGGTACCTTCTCTAGGTCCATTTTTAGACCTTCTGCTGAAACTATAAATCTCAAATACACTAACTCCTTCACAAAACTACAATTGTTCAAATTTATCAACAATTTCTTTTCTCTCAGCTTCTCAAATACCATACGAATATGATTCATATGCTCCTCTAGTGTCTTAGTAAAGATCAAAATGTCATCTAGGTAAACAATGACAAACTTACCCAGAAATTCTTTCAGGACCTCAGTCATGAGCTGAATGAAAGTGCTCGGTGCATTGGTTAGCCCAAAAGGCATGAATAACCACTCGTATAATCTTTCCTTTGTCTTGAAGGCGGTCTTCCATTCATCTCCTTCTCTGATCCAAATCTGATGATATCCACTCTTTATATCTATCCTTGAGAAATACACAGATCCACTCAAATAGTCCATAATATCATCCATTCACGGCAATGGAAACCTGTACTTGATTGTGATCTTGTTTATTTCCCTGGAGTCTGTACACATCCTCCACTCTGCATTTTTCTTTGGTGCTAATACTGCTAGTACAGCACAGGGACTCAAACTTTCACAGATCAATCCTTTCAGCAACAACTCATCTACTTGTCTGTTCAACTCCTCACTTTCTACAGGTGTCATTCTATGTGCTGTCTTATTCAGAAAACTCACTCCTGGAATCAAGTCCATCTGATGACTGATCTTCTTGACTAGTAATAATCCATTAGGCACATTATTGCATACAATATCCTAAAACTCATTCAACAAATCTGCAACTTCTACAGGAACATCTTCTACTTCCTCCTTACCAGCTTTTGTAATTAATGTAAAACACACATGATCATGCCTCATACCATCTAGGAACTTTCTTCCATCAACAAAAGTTATTCTTGCACTACCATATACCTTTTCTTCTCTGTCATTCAATGGCTTTAGCTTATGTCACACTCCATCCTCTATCGCGGAATAGGTATTTTCAGGACCATCATGTACAGCACACCTATCATACTACCATGGTCTACCCAACAACATATGACATACATCTATAGATATGATATCACACAATACCTCATCATGGTATCTGCCAATCTTGAACTTCATGAGGCATTGTTCATTGACCATGACCTTGTGGTCATCCTATACCCAGGCAATCCGATATGGATGTGGGTGTTTCTGTCTCTTGAGCCTCAACTTTGTCACCATTTCTTCTGACACCAAATTGTCAGTGCTTCCACCATGTTACCTTCGTGGAAGCATTTTCATGATGTGCGCTGAAATCCTAACCATGGTCCTAGTGCAAACTACCTCACAGTCGGTGATTTGTTTACACAAAAAACCTAACCCACAGTCCTGGTGCAAACTACCTCATAGTCGGAGATCTATTTACACACTTAGGAACTGCTTCTCTGATACCACCTAATGAAGGGTTCTCCCCTTAATGTCACAAACACATAACAGAAACAGAGAAGCAACAACAATTTGTAAGAAAAACAAATGGGCTTCTTATTATCTCCACAAATGTGGAATTACAAACTTTTAGAATTACAATATGCAAAGCCACTTGAGTATTACCCTTACAATATTCTATAGGACAAAACCTCAAATTATTACCCAGATCTACCCTGAATTGCCCTAGACAACACTACAGGCCTTTTTTATATACGCAATTTCCACCGCCCAAGAAGGTTCCAGAAACTTAGCCCATAGGGCCGACCAAACTTGGAATTATTTTATTTTACAATTTATTACATCATAGTCAGCTCAAAATAACTTTTGAAACCCGAACATAAATTTTGAAAAAAAATTATTTTCTGTCATTTCAGGTGACCCAACTTTCGAAGACCATAAGTCATCGCCAGTTGACCTGATTGACAATTATGATCCCAATCTGGAAAGGCCACAAAGTGCTGAATAGGCCTGTTTAGCACAAGCGGCTGTCACCCAAATTTTTTACCTCATTCAGGGCCTCTAAAGCCTTCAAAACTGAGTTCAAAGTTTCTGTACACTGGTGCCAATACCGAAAATCTTTAATATCTTCAAAACTAGACCTAATCTAGCCATGAAACTTTGCTAGCAGGCTGATAAGACTGAGATGAACCTCCACATGTGAAATCAGAATATTCTGAGATCGTATGACCAAGTTACTAAAAATAGCAAATTTCCATAGATAGAAGCTCTGCACAAAATAGCCCTTATTGAAAAGCAAACAGAAATATTTTTGGGTGATGCAAGATTGCCCTTACACCTAGGATGCTCCTGCATCAGACACACGGGGTAATTTGAGAAGTGACCCTGTCACGATTCAGGTGTGTAGAGGAAAACCAAGACGGTTAACCTCCTCCCTTTTAAGCCATGATGAATCTTCAACAGGTCATCCTTTCCACTTGACTAGATATTCTTCATATGTCCTGTTCCTTGTGCTTCTACAAACATGACTGTCTAGTATGTCTTCAATCTCCTTGGTATCTAAACTACTTGCTAGAATACTCCACTATGCCGCCGTGATCTCATCTTCAACACCTCCTTCATGATACTCTGTCAAATCTCAAATGTTAAACACTAGTGAAATATTCAGCTCACTAGGCAGTTCTACCTCATATGCATTTCTTGAATCATGCTTCTTCAGTATCTTACATAGTCCAAACTTTTTCATTTTCATCTTGTTATATGTACCAACTGGAAACCGCTCCTTCTGTGATGTGCATTTATTTTGGTAATGTGCTTCCTCACTTCCTCATGGATGTTCTTCAAGTCAGCTGCAACATCCTCAGCTTCAGCACTACTTATTTCTCCTTTATCTATCTTCCTTAATTTAGATGCATTTCTTGGACCACTTCCATATACAATCTGGAATGGTGATTTACCAGTGCTCCTATTGACAGAATTATTTTATGCAAATTCTGCCTGTGGTAAAATCAAATCCCATCTTATTGGCTTATCTCCAACCAAATATCTCAGCAAATTACCCAAACTCCTATTCACCACCTCTGTCTTTCCATCAATCTATGGATGATGTGACAAACTAAACTTCAAATCTGTCTTCAACTTCTTCCACAACATATGCCAGAAATATCCAACAAACTTAGTGTCTCAATCTGAAACTATGGTCTTTGGCAAACCATGTAGCCTCACCACTTCTCTAAAAAATAATTCTGCTAAATGAACAACATCATTAGTCTTCTTGCAAGGAATGAAATGTGCCATCTTTCAGAAATATATCAACCACCACAAAGATTGAATCATGTCCCCGCTGAGTCCTCGGTAAACCAAGAAAAAGTTCCATACTGATATCCTCCCAAGGATTCTCTAGTATAGGTAATGGCTGATACAACCTCATACCCTACTTCACTCCTTTTGCCATCTGACATACTCTGCAACTCTGTACAAACTTCTTCACATCTTGTTGCAACTGTGGCCAATAATAATTCTCACTAACCAAAGCAAGGGTTTTATCATGACTAAAATGTCTAGCCAATCCTCTACTATGCCTCTCCTTGATGAGATTCTCCCTCATAGAACTTTTTGGAATGCACAACTGACTCCTTTTGAATAGTATACCATCCTGGATGATGAAATCCATCCATTTCATCCTGTCTATAGTAACAGGTTCTGTACAAGATTTCCAAGCTTCACCAAAATCAATATCCTTTGGATACAAATTCTTGAGTTCATTGAACCCAACCATCTCAATCTGCATCTCTATTAACAATAGTTGCCTTCTGCTAAGGGCATCCGCAACCCTGTTAGACTTTCCACTCCCGTGTTTCAAAACAAATGTATAACTTTGCAAAAATTCAACCCATTTCAAATGCCTTTGATTCAACTTTCCTTAACTATTCAAATATTACAAATCTTGATGATCAATATACAAAATAAACTCCTTACAAAGCAAATAATGTCTCCACTTCTTTAATTCCTAAACTATAGAATAAAATTCCTGATCATAAACATAATACTTTCTCTTGGCATCGTTTAACTTCTCACTAAAATAAACAACAGGTTTACCTTCTTGGCTCATAATAGCTCCTATTGTAGTACCACTAGCATCACAATGTACTTGAAACACCTTATTAAAATCTGGGAGTGCTAAAATAGGTTATTCTATAACTTTTTGTTTCAACAATTGAAAAAAAAATTCTGCCCCATTAGTCCACTTAAACTCTTTTCTATCGCCTCTCATTGTTTCAATCAACGGTCCACAAATACTACTAAAATTTCTGATAAACATTTTGTAAAAGCTAGCTAGACCATGAAAAGATCTTACCTCAGTAGCACTCCTTGGAGTAGGCCACTCAAGGATACCCTGTACCTTCTCTGGGTCCATTTTTAGACCTTCTACTGAAACTACAAATCTCAAATACACTAACTCCTTCACAAAATTGCACTTCTTCAAATTTACCAATAATTTCTCTTCTCTCAGCTTCTTAAAATACCATACAAATATGCATCATATGATCCTCCAATGTCTTAGTAAAGATCAAAATATCATCTAGGTAAACAATGACAAACTTACCCAGAAATTCTTTCAGGACCTCATTCATGAGCAGCATGAAAGTGCTCGGTGCATTGGTTAGCCAAAAAGGCATGACTAACCTCTCATACAATCCTTCCTTTGTCTTGAAGGAAGTGTTCCATTCATCTCCTTCTCTGATCCGAATCTAATGATATCCACTCTTCATATCTATCTTTGAGGAATACACAACTCCACTCAAATAGTCCATAATATCATCCATTCATGGCAATGGAAACCTGTACTTAATTATGATCTTGTTTATTGCCCTAGAGTCTATACACATCCTCCACTCTCCATTCTTCTTTGGTGCTAATACTACTGGTTCAGCACAGGGACTCAGACTCTCATGAATCAATCATTTTTTTTTTTGTCTTATTGGGAAAACTCACTCCTAGAATCAAGTCCATCTGATGACTGATCTTCCTGACTGGTGGTAATCCATCAGTCACATTATCAGATACAATATCTTGAAACTCATTCAACAAATCTGCAACTTCTACAGGAACATCTTCTACTTCCTCATTACTAGCTTTTGGAATTAAAGCAAAACACACATGATCATGCCTCATACCATCTACGAACTTTCTTCCATCAAAAAAATTTATTCTTGCACTACCACATACCTTTTCTTTTGTTTCATTCAATGGCTTTAGCTTATATCGCACTCCATCCTTTATCACAGAATAGGTATTCACACCATTATCATGTACAACACATCTGTCAAACTGCCATGGTCTACCCAACAACATATTACATACATCCATAGATATGATATCACATAGTACCTCATCATGGTATCTGCCAATCTTGAACTTCACGAGGCATTGTTTATTGACCATGACCTTGTGGTCATCCTGTACCCAGGCAATCTGATATGGATGTAGGTGTTTCTGTCTATTGAGCTTTAACTTTGTCACCATCTCTTTTGACACCAAATTTTCAGTGCTTCCACTATCAATAATCACATCACAACACTTACCCTCACACTTACACCTGGTATGAAATAGGCTCCTCCTTTGTTCGGGTTCATTCTCACCACTTAGCAGGACTCTTCTGTTAATTAGCATTTCTCCTCTTTCAGCATCTTCAAAATGTGACAATCTGGGATCTTCATCTACATGTGCAACTCTAGCTTTCCCTTCATTTCTCCTGTCTGTTCTTCCTTGGCACTAAGGACATTCAAATTCTCTATGACCTTCTTCTCCACAGTGAAAACATGTTCCACGGAAGCCTCCTCTTCCAGATCCTTGTCCTCTTCATCTTCCTCTTTGATCTCTATTATTTTGATCTTGGAAATGATTGGAATTATTTCCTCAGTGATTCTGATTGTTACTGGCCTCATTCTTCTTTTTCAGATCTTGATTTTGGCCACCATATGACCATCCACCAGATCTTCCACCATGACCTCTTCCATTTTGTCTGCTCTCAAACTTTTTGTTCAGCTTTTCCTTTACTTTCTGGGAAAACTGGTATGCCTCGTTAATACTATTCATTCAAACAAGATTCAACTCCTCCTGAATGCTTGGCCTCAACCCATTAAGGTAACGGGCAACTTTCTCCTTATCAGCTTCTGTGTGGCCTATTCTGATGAGGATTCAATAGAACTCCTCTGTATACTCCTGAATAGATCTTCCTGCTTGCTTCAAAATTTGCATTTTCTTCAATAGGTCAATCTCATAATCAATAGGAATGAATTGTTTCTTCAACTTATCCACCATTTGATCCCATCTTGTGATTTTATCCTTTCCCCTTCAATTTTTCTCCAATTGTATCTCCTACCACTAGATCTTTGCATCACCCTTCATTCTGGCCTTCGCAAACTTGACCCAATCAGGATCCTCAATATCTTTATACTCAAAATATTCTTCACATTCGTTGATCCAATCAATCAACTCCTCTGGGTTAAGATTCCCTAAAAATGTAGGAACCTCAATCTTAGGTCTTTTCCTAATCTTGGAAATGGATCGAAAAATCCTTTCTTCTTCTGGATTCAAAACTTGAACTTCTTCTTGATCACCATTTCCTTCAGTATAGCCTTCGCAAACTTGACCTAATCAATATCTTCATACTCAAAATATTCTTCACATTCATTAACCAGTCAATCAACTCCTCTAGGTTAAGATTCCCTAAAAAATGTAGTAACCTCAATCTTAGGTCTTTTTCCAATCTTGGAAATGGCTCATAAAAGCCTTTCTTCTTCTGGATTCAAAACTTTAACTTCTTCTTGATCACCATTTCCTTCTTCGGCTTCATCCTCACTTTCATTTCTAACATTAAGATTCATTCCTCTGTGAATCTCTTCTTTCAATGCTTGCACTTGTCTCTAGAGCTCTCTAACCTTAGGTGTCACAACACCAGCTCTTCTACCAAGTTTCTTTCGTGGAGGCATTTTCACAATGCGCGCTGAAACCCTAACCATGGTCCTGGTGCAAACCTCCTCACAGTCGGAGATCTATTTACACAAAAACCCTAACACACAATCTTGCTACAAACTACCTCACATTCGGTGATCTATTTACACACTCATGAACTCCTGTTCTGATACCACCAATCTTGAACTTCACGAGGCATTGTTCATTGACCATGACCTTGCGGTCGTCCTGTACCCAGGCAATCCAATATGGATGTGGGTGTTTCTGTCTCTTGAGCTTCAACTTTGTCACCATCTCTTTTGACACCAAATTTTCAGTGCTTCCACTATCAATAACCACATCACAACACTTACCCTCAAACCTGCACCTGGTGCAAAACATGCTCCTCCATTGTTCAGGTTCATTCTCAAAACTTAGCAGGACTCTTCTACTAATCAACGTTTCTCCTCTTTCAACATCTTCAAAATGTGACGATCTAGCATCTTCATCTACATGTGCAACTCTGGCCTGGCCTTCATTTCTCCTGTCTGTTCTTCCTTGGCACTGAGGACATTCAAATGCCCTATGACCTTCTTCTCCATAGTGTAAACATGTTCCACGAAAGCCTCCTCTTCCAGATCCTTGTCCTCTTCCTCTTCCTCTTTGATCTCTATTATTCTAATATTGGATACGATTGGAATTGTTTCCTTTCTGATTCTGACTATTACTAGCCTCGTCCTTTTTTGGATCTTCATTTCGGCCACCATATGACCGTTCACCAGATTTTCCACCATGACCTCTTTCATTTTGTCTGCTCTCAAACTTCTTGTTAAGCTTTTCTTCTACTTTCAGGGAAAACTGGTATGCCTCCTCAATACTATTCATTCAAACCAGATTCAACTCCTCCTAAATGCTTGGCGTCAACCCATTAAGGTAATAGGCAACTTTCTCCTTATCAGGTTTTGCGTGGTCTATTTTGATGAGGACTTGATAGAACTCCTCTGTATACTCCTGAACAGATCTTCCTGCTTTCTTCAAACTTTGCATTTTCTTCAGCAGGTCAAGCTCATAATCAACAAGAATGAACTGTTGCTTCAAATTATCCACCATCCAATCCCATCTTGTGATTTTATCCTTTCCCCTTTGATTTCACTCCAATCAGATCTCCTGCCACAAGATCTTCGCATGACCCTTTAGTCTGGCCTTCACAAACTTGACCTGATCAG
>MU222779.1:18275-32452 GCA_018584345.1 Thuja plicata
ATTATAACAGTAATCTCTTATTTGTCTTGTATGTATATCAATGATTGCCTATGTCAATGCTATTTGTATTCTCAACAATGAGAATCTTTACAAATAGTGATACATTATTTAATAGAATTAATAGAATTTCTATGTTTAGTCCTATTAATTCTATTTGCAATTTTATATCCTATAATTTCATGATGTGTGTTGCTAATCCCCGCCACGTGTGTTACCTGACTGCCTCGGCCATGTCCCGTGGAAAGATGAGCACTAAGGAGGTGGATGAGCAGATGACGAACATGCAAAACAATAACTCCTCCTACTACTTGTGGAATGGATCCCAAACAATGTGAAGTCCTTTGTCTGTGACATTCTTCCCACGGGCCTTAAAATTCCATCCACCTTCATCGATAACTCCACCTCTATTCAGTAGATGTTCATGCGCGTGAGTGAACAGTTCACCGCTATGTTAAGGAGAAAGGATTTCTTGCATTGGTTCACTGGAGATGGCATGGATGAGATGGAGTTCAATGAGGCTGAAAGCAATATGAATGATATGGTCTCTGAATATATGCAGTACTAGGATGCAACAACAGACGATGAAGGGGAGTATGACGATGAAGAAGAACAAGAAATATGACCGCTCCAAAATGATATCCATATTAGGGCCTGTTGTTTAACAATGGTGACAACGACTAGTTCTTTAGGCTTCTAATTGTATTTTTCCACTTCATTTATTGTTTCATCATCCTACTGCTGGAGGTTAAGTAGATATGCATAAGTTATTTATTTTTATTGATATCTATATGCTATATTACATTGATATGTATGTATTACATCTAGATTGAATGTATCTATAAAGTTTTTTGATATAAGAGTGATGAATTTGTTTTGTTTTGTTTTATAATTCTTCAATGCAGGGCTTCAAAATATGAGATTTTGAAAATTTGAAACCGGTGTTAAAAGCATCTATGTGATTTGTGGACTGTGGTGGAAGATACTTCAAAGAAAATCTGATTATATGGTGATATGTATAAAATTTTAGAAGATAGTTGTTAAAGAAAAGTGTTTGGCTCTCATCAGCTTTGGTGACAGTTTTTAGGATAAATGAATATGATTTATGATTTAGAGGTGAGACTGACATATTGATCATAGGTTGAATTTAAGACAAGGTGAGTGTGGCATATTAATCGCAGCTTGAATTTAAGGCAACGGTGAGTGTCATATTGATCAAAGGTTGAATATATAGGTATATATGCATGCACAGCCTGTGTGTGTATTTAAATTTTTTTCATTTAGCTTATAATGTCTTGTTTCATTTATGGTAGTATAACACTTAATTCTGGTTGCATATCATAATATGATTTCATTGCATTTGTAAGAATTATCTGACTATAAAAGTGTAAATAAACTGTAAAATGCTCGCAATAGTGTGCCAATAGCGTGTATTTGTAATTGTAACCATTTATAGAGCCTTTTATTTTGTATATTTACATTCATGGTTTGCCTTATGTAGACCTTTGTTTTGTAGTTTTGCCTATGTGAAGTTTAGCGTGCTTTTTTTTCTATTAATAATATAGAATCAATTGTTTACAAGTATAAGAACACTACGAAATATTTTGACAGTACTAGGCCTATAGATTACTATCTCAAAGTTCTATGCTCTAGTTTATACAATCAGAATATGGCCCGATGCCAATAAAGACTATACACAATTATATCCAAGATGGATATATACAAAATTATGTGGAATCCTCTATGGATCAGATTCATTCTATTTCATTGCTTTGCCTATGTTCATCAGCTCCCCATTGCTCGTTATTGTTATCTGTACTTCTTGTGCCTAGAGTGTTTCCATCCTTGTGAATTATCTCTTCAATTCTATTATCTCCTATCAGAACATTAGGAGCGTTGAGTTCATTGATGCCAGACCTATTTTTGTTGGTTCTATTGGTATCTATCAGAGCAAGTACCTCATTGGTGGTAGTGGAGTTTAGAATATATTTTGGGAACAGTATCATAGCCCCTTCATCTATCAACCTATGGAATATTTCTTTGGATACTTATATTTTGGGAGTTTAGAATGTATGGTCCTTGTTACCTGTTTCAAGATGGAAAAACGTGTGATTTTTGGATCAAACTCAGTTCGAACCCTCTTCTTAGCTTGGAAGATATCCTCATTTTTCTGTCTCCAAATGAGCCATAAGACTTCAGTGGTGAAGGTCAACCAAAAGTCATTAAGTTTACTATCAAAAGCATGAACATAACCAACCAAAACTTCATGCCAAGACAAACCATGCTTATGAGTCCAACAAACTTTATTACCGAAAAATACAGACCAAATCATACCATCCCACTGAAAATATTAAAAAAAACATTTTCATAAGTTTCAGCACAGTTACAAACAGAGCAAAAAATGGGATTCTTGACACCTTGGGAAACAAAGTAGCCAATAGCATGTTTTTTCAAAATAAAAATTCATTTAAAGAAGATCTTTTTGGGTTCAACATGAGCATGCCACAAAAACTCAAATACTAGATGCCATTTATTGCAAGACCAGTTCAGACCTCAGGCTTGGTTGATATGACAAAAGATACTATGATTGTTATTAAGGAGTGAGTATATCTGCTTGCAAGAGGATCTACCAAATAGTGTGCCATCCATCCATTTAATGTGTTCCAAACTCTGAGAAGAATAAATGCATTTGTTCAGAAACCAGTTACCCACTGATTTTGTAATGAGAGTGTAGGTATTTTTTTGAGAGGAAGGAATGTTGAACTTGTTGCTCAACTCTGCCCACTAAGTATTCTGCTATTCTCCAATATATCACTGATGAATGAGATGCCTTTGCTATGCCAACTTTTGGTAGAGCAGCACTGTGTAAGAGCAAGGGGCTTATTATTGAGGTATAATCCCCACCATTTAGATCTATCCATAACCGAATAGTAGGGGTTCTTCCCAATGGCATGTCTAGAATAGAGGAATGTTCTGACATGCCTCCATGCTTTCCACAATGCAGAAAAAACTTTAGAACCGCAGACCTTCACCTCAAAGTCCCCAAGTTGTATATCAATAAATGGGACATTGTTCCAAGATTTGCCCCTTTTAATGGTAGCATTGGAAATATTTTTTCTAATAAGTATTTTCCAAGGTTCATTACCAGAGACTGCTTTGATGATCCATTTGGTTGCCAAGACTATTCCTTTCTTTTTGATATCTTTGATCCCCAATCTTCCCTGTGACTTTGGGGTGCAACACCATTCCCGTTTGACATTGTGCCTTTTCCTATTGTCAATGTCATTTGACCATAGAACATCCCTAAGGATTTTTTCCAAATTGTTATTTTGGTAGTTGGCAAACAACCATGTTGAAGCATAGTATATAGCATGGCATGCCAATACCTTTTGTACCACTTGCACCCTACCTACTAAGGATAACATGTGGGTTTTCCACTTCAAATGTTTCTTCTCAATTTTTTAAAATATCCAACTCCACATATGATTAAGAGAAGGGTCAAGAGAAAATGGTATGCCTAGGTATCTGACAATGGAATTGGGGCCAACCATTGCCACCCATTGTGGCTGAGCCAAGGAGGAGGGGCGTTATTCCATCTAAGGACAATAGATTATGAGGAGAGATTTTAGCTCCAGAAGTTGTACATAACAATTGGATTCTAGTCACCACTCTTTCAAAAAAATTCTCTGAGAGGTCCACAAAAAGAGCAGTGTCATCAGCAATTGTTCAATGAACAAGCTGTCATTATTAGGCAAGGTGATACCTTCGATGGGAAGTCCAAACTCGGAGGCTTTAAGGATATAGGTCAGTGCATCAACAACAATCACATAAAGGGTAGGAGCAAGAGGGCATCCTTTCCTGATGGATCTAGCAAGGGGGATGGGTTCTGAGAGTTCTCCATTTACTTCAATAAAAATATTAGAGTCTCTGAATAGAACTTTAACCCATCTGCAAAAGAAATATGGAAACCCCAACTTCTCTAACATAACCAGTACAAAGTGCCATTCAATCCTATCATATGCCTTTTCAAAATCAAGAAGTATCATAGCAGCATTCTGTTTATTGTCTTTGGCCCATTGCATAGCACCCCAACTAGTGATAAGGTTTTCAAGAATATACCTGCCCTTTATGAAACCAGTTTGAGTGACTAAAATGATATCATGAAGGACTTTAGAGACTCTCTTAGCCAATAACTTAGCTATCACTTTATATGACATGTTTAAAAGGGTGATTGGTCTCCAATTCTTAACTTGGTTTTTGTCTCCTTCTTTAGGGAGGAGTTTAATTAATTCTTTATTGACATTACTCCCCAAAGTCCCAATATCAAATGAGTATCTGTATATATCAAAGAGTTCAACTAAAATCCACTCTTTATTAGCTTTGTAGAACTCAGTAGTCAAACCATCAATACCAGGGGATTTTTCATTGGTCAGAGCCCTAATGGCATCCTCAATTTCTTGAATGGATATTTCCTTGTTTAACTTGCTATATTTCTCTTTGTTAATTTTACTTGGGATGATACTAGTGCATTGTTCCATACAGAGGAAATTTCCTTCATTGTGTTCAGAACTGAATAGATTTTTATAGAATTCCACAAACGTATTCATAATAGCATTACTATCACTGCTAATTCCATCTTCTGTCAGTATACCACTAATAACTTCCATGCTCTATTTTTCTCTAATAATGTTAAAGAAGTATTTTGTGCCTCCGTTTCCTTCTTTAATCCAATTGGCCTTAGCTCTAATATTTTGTCCCTGAATTTTGTACTGTTGGATAGATCTCAATTGTCCCTTAGTTTCAATCAACTCTTTTTCCAGGCTCACATTGTCTCCCTTTTCTTGTAACTCTTTTTCAACATTGATAAGTCTGGAGTTGAGCTTCTTATCCTTGATATTTCTATCTTTAGCTTCTTTAGTACCAATGGTTTGAGATGTAGTTCTCCATGCCTCAATAAGATTATCCCATTTAGTAATAGGTGTGGAGTCTGCAAACTGGAATTTAGAGAGGATAGTCACCATCCTCAGAGCACCCAAGTGATCTTCATTTCCAAGTAGGGAGGTATTGAGTTTGAAGAGTTATCTCTTAGGGTAGGTCTTGGGCTGGTCTGCTATGCTTTTGAGGGTGATACTATAAGAGCTGATGGGGGAGTGGTCAGACATACTAGCAAGAGAGACACTAATAGGGTATTGTCCTCGATTATGTATCAACCCAATGTCTAGCAAATTAATATAGATTTTGTCAAGTATATAGTAAATTCTGGATTTTGTGCTCTGATTATTGCACCAATTAAACCAAATGGCATCATCGCTACCTATAAGCCCCTCCATGGGATCATAAATAGAAAAGTGTCTCTTGAACTTAGCCCAAAATAAATATTCATTACCTTTCCAATCAAATTTGTCACCTCCTACTTTATCCCCAGGAGATTCAATCATGTTGAAGTCCCCAACAAATGTCCATGCAGCCTTAGGAAAGTTGGTAATCAGCCATTCCCAAAGCTTTGCCCTATCTCTATAGTCATTCGGAGCATAGATATTGCAGATTGTTATAGTTTTTCCACTTCTATTTAGGGTGATCCAAAGAGGCCTATTACATGGTGAGATCCCTTGGGCCATGAGTTTGTCACTCCAAAAGGGACTGATAAGTGTTGCTAGACCCCCTTTTCCTCTATCATGTCTTGAGTATAGGCATTTGGAGCTATCCTAGATAAGTTTAAGTACATTAAAGGTTTGATATCCAGTGACTTTGATCTGTTGTAAATAAATTATGTCCTTACTAGGAAGGTTGTTACACCATCTTCTAACAATGTATTTTCTGTCAGGCATTTACATACCTCTTACATTCCAACTATGAATTTGTATCTTCATCATTGACCAAGTAAAGGTGTTGTATTTATGCATAGTTTGGTGAAGCATTCAAGGATCTCATTTCCCTTGACTCTATTTCTTCTATCATTGTTTTTGATACTATTATTCCTTTCATGTGTTTTCCTTTTTTTCTTCTTAGAAATGACTTCAGTTAACCCCTCCTATGTACACTCAGTCTCAGAACTGGGTCCTTTTTCTAAATTTTTTTCATTATCCATTGTTGAAAGCATGGAGACACTTGATGCATTCTTTTGTTCTAGAGATGTCTTAGGTTTGTGGGCCTCTTTATATTTTTTATCCCCTGCATTAATTCTAGACAAAGCAATCTGTTGGGAATTTTTGTGCTTGGAATTATCTTCATAAAATTTCTCTCTAGGCACGAGGATATACTAGGGAATAGAAGAATTCCTCTCGAAGGGTTCAGAGGAAGGTGTGGATGCAGGTCTCACTTCATATTACTCATCAAATAGAGGATTGTTCAAAGTCACAAAGGAGTCGGCTTGAGTATCAACAGTAGCCCTGGTATCTTTAGGGTTTGGTTGACTACCATTATTGTTACCATAATGAAAGTCTTTTGGTATATTTTTAAGAAAAGGGCAGTCCTTTTTGGTGTGTCCATTCAACTTACAATGGAAACATGCACTAATATCCCCAAGTTTGGATATCTCCCAATGATAGATATCTCCATCAAAGTTCAAATAAATGTTATTCGGGAAGGTAACCCCTGGGGTGGGAGCCAACAGAATGCGGGCATTAAGGTGAGGGAGGGTGACCTTTGTATCCTCAATTTGCAGGACAGAGCCTAGAGGCTTCAACATATGAGGTAAGAAAGACTAAAATTCTGGTTGAATTCCCTTGAGTTCCACCCAAAAGGGAGAGGCTTGAGAAATAACATTTTCATGGTTTCCTTTGGGAGACCATGGTAGGGCTCTGAACATGGTTTGCCATATACTCTATAAACTCTTGTTTAAAACCTTCTCTTTCATAGGATGGGTTTTAAAACAGACCACAAACAATCCTTTCTATATCATTCTGCTAAAGCTAACAAAAATGTCGAGCTTTTTTCCCCAAACATTGTTTATCCAATCATCAAGAAATTTGTGTGCAAGAACAAATTTAACATCCATGCAAACAAAGAATACTGCAATATTCTTAAGCCTAGTTTGTTCCTCCTTAATAACATTCAACATGTCCTCATTTGGTGATAGACAAAGGGTATTACCAACAAGATTAGGGTTCTTACCTTTTCCTCCATCAGAATTGTAGGGATTATCTGACTCGACATCATCTCCTCGTCAATTTCCATCGGTGTTGGACTGTTCTCCTTTGTCTCCCACACCTTTCTCAATCATAGTACTCTAAAAAAAAAAGAATCTAGGCATTTAGACACAGAACCATCTGCAACCATTGCCTTATATGAATCATCATTTCTCAAACTGGGATCATTCTAACTTTCCTTGGAATGATTATCATCCTCTGGGCACGAATCAATAACATCATTGGCCATAAAAAAAACACATGCCCAGGGAAAGAACGGATCGACCCCTAAAAGGAAACCAAAAGAACGCACACAAAATGCAAAAAAGCAAAGAGGGACCAAACATACCTAGAGCAACAGAATGAGAAATAGAAAGAAGGGCAAACAAAAAACCCAAAAACAAAACAACAAGACCGCCAAGAGTTTGCAAGGTGGGCAAAGATCCAGAGCACATGCGGGGAAGGTGCCCACTTGCAGAGCCCTTGAGAACAACCTGTCAAATCACCATCACACTGTTTAGTGTACTTTTTTCTATTTTAGAGTTTATTAATCTCTCATTAGGATTTGTTAAAAATGTCTTGAATCTTAAGGGTTTTTAAAATCTTGGGACACTAATGTGAAGTTTATAGACATTCAGATTCTTGACATTTTAGTTTTATTTTTGTTAGATTAGGCTGAAAGCTAATCTCCCAAGAACACCTGCATGCAAACCTGTCACATGGAAGAAGCAAAGACAGAAGACAGAAAGAAACTATGGTGGCCAAAAAGCCAGAGGAGACATCATGTGCTCAAGAAAACTATATATTAATGATATGTTTCTAGATTACAATGTGATGATGAAAAACTCCGTAATGAAAACTAAGAAGTGAATCCTTATAAAAGGAATCAAAAAACCCTAAAAAGGAAAGCCTAAGGTTAGCTTAAGCAACTAGAGTGAATAGGTGAGTTAGTAATTAGATCATAATGATTTAATTAATAACCCGATAGACTATTACTCTAACACCCCCCCTTAAGATAAGCTTAGGGAGAAGCAAAACCTAGGAAACTACTGCAGAAAGCAGGAAAGATGGGTCCCGGCAACAAGGCCTAATCAGGTACCCAAACAAGAAATGAAATAGATGAAGGAAACTAAGCCTTCAATCTAGGGAAAAGATGTCCTAGAGAAAGGAACAAGAATGAGCAAGAAGCATCTCCGAAGCATGGAACTGTAAACTCTATCAGAAGAAACTGCTGGAACCCCCACTGAAGTGCATGACCAGGTAGAGAAGACAATGTCTGAAGAGCTGATCAATCGAACCAGGAAGCAATAGAACCAATAGGTGAACCCCCCCACAATGCTGAACAGGGAGAGGTGACAGGAACACTGAAATGCAATGCCAGAAACATCTGCAGAAGAAGAACCAGGAACACCAATAGTGCAACATAAGTACACACACAGGATAAAGGGCAGTGTCACTGACACACAGCATGAGCTAATTTCATGGAAGGTATGCTCACTTGACAAAGGTGGATGCGCCTAAAATGGCATAAACATCATAACCCCCCATGGCACTTTATAACAGAGTGCAAGTACAAAAACACACAAGGTGTACAAGATCCCAGATATACAGAAGTAGGCACTTTATCTCAGTGCGTTTATAGAATAAAGATGCATTAGAAGAAGCATACAAGCTCAGAAGTCAGAAAGAAAGTGAGCCAGAAGTACAGTAGAAGAGATCCCAGGACCTGTAAACCCAAGCAATCCACCAGAGTGCATAAACTGCCAAACTCAAAGGAGAGAAAACCTAGAGTAGAATCTAGAAAAAATACCCTTGCAACTAAATAGTTCACTGAACCAGCTTTTCGACGATATCTGGTTTGCCAAAAACGGAGTCCGGATGAGCCAGATATGACTCCCGGAAGGCAAAAATAGACATCAGACTTTGATAGAAAAAAAACTATCAAAATGGAAGAATTCAGAAACCCAACCCCCATCATCAGAAAGTGCTCGGAAAGATCTTTCTGACGGTATATGGAAGTCAAAAAAAGACCCCCGGATGCTCAAGTTAGAGCGAAAACAGTCCCGGGGGGTCAGAGAGGCCTCAAAGAGCAAAAAATAAGCCCCTGGGGCTAAAAAAAGTGGGCCCCTGGGCGCATGGCGCGCTCAGGGGGCTGGGCCTAAGCCCTTGGTCACCCATGTGACCTCCGTGGGTGCAAAAGGTGCCCAGGGTTTTTAAAAAACCGTCGGCGGAGCGGCGCTCGAGCAGAGACCGGGCGGAATGAGGGCCAGGCGGCGGGGCCGCTGAGGGCACCGGGCGGCGGGGGGCCGCTGGGCGGCGAGGCCGCGGAGGCACTGCAGAGGGAAACGGAGCGGGGGCCGCGGAGCGGCGGAGCGCCAAGGGAGGCAGAGCCTGGGAGGCGGGCGGTGGCAGATGCTGGAGGCGCAGGTGGCGCGGGCGGACCGGCAGCGGCACGTTTTTAAATAACACTGCGCGCGCAATAAAAAACCAAAAAAAACATTAAAACTTGGTTTTTTTTAATATTTTTTAAATTTTTTTCTTCGGTTTCTGTGCCGTACGGCACAGGAACCAAATTTTTTTTGCCTCAGAGTCCAGTAGTCCAAAATGGACAAATTTTATGTCATTTTTGGGGTTTTGGGGTCCTCTGAGCTCAATGGCAATGTCCGTTTGAGCCCAAAGTGACCATAACCAAAGCCTGCCCCTGAAACACCATAAAAAAAAATTGAAAAAACCTCTGAAACCCTCTGAGTCTGAATGCTTCAACAAAACCAGAACAGCGAACAGCAGAAGAGCTCTGATACCATGTTAGATTAGGCTGAAAGCTAATCTCCCAAGAACACCTGCATGCAAACCTGTCACATGGAAGAAGCAAAGACAGAAGACAGAAAGAAACTATGGCAGCCAAAAAGCCAGAGGAGACATCATGTGCTTAAGAAAACAATATATTAATGATATGTTTCTAGATTACAATGTGATGATGAAAAACTCCGTAATGAAAACTAAGAAGTGAATCTTTATAAAAGGAATCACAAAACCCTAAAAAGGAAACCCTAAGGTTAGCCTAAGCAACTAGAGTGAATAGGTGAGTTAGTAATTAGATCATAATGATTTAATTAATAACCCGATAGACTATTACTCTAACAATTTTTCTCTAGTTGGACAAATTGTAAATTATTAAGTTGTCCTTTTGTATTAATGTTTATTTTTGTTCGCTTATGACTACATTAGATTTTTTTTAGATCTGCTACTTTGAGTGACATCACTTCTTGGTTTAACTTTTCTCTCTATAATACCACCCGAGATTTCATATTCTGGTTAGGTTCCATGAGAAATTCTGGTATTAGGGCCGGTATCCTTAATTTATTGATGATATGAGATGTTGAATTTGTAGCCATGTCAACAATAAAACCCTCATTAGCTTATGATTCATGAGCTATCATATTTTTGTACCTTGTAAATGAGAAAAAAATAAAGAACACCTTATCAAGTACACAACATAGTACGCCTAGTGATGATGCGTTTGTAGTAATTCTTAAAGACAATTAAAGAGAAATGATGAGATAATGTAATCAAGGAAATTAGGCTAAAATTTCAACATCTGATTCACAAGAGTGATCTGTTCATTCCATTTTTATGTAGATAGAGAATGATTTGGCGAAGCACTAGATCCCCACTACAAATAGTGATGATGAGTTTGTAGTAATTCTTGAAGACAATTAAAGAGGAATGATGATATATTGTAGCTAAAGAAACGCTATATCTAATGTACAAGAAATTTCAATGTTGATCATAGCTAAGCATCTATATGCTTTCTTGCCACTAACAAGGATTTGGCACCTTTAAATATCTCCTTGTTTAATCTTACATCTCAACTATATAGATGGACATATATTGTGATGTGTTTGAGAAAGCTATTGGTTGTTTTTTATTGTCTTTATAGATAGTCCTATTAATTCTATTAATTCTATGTGCAATTTCATATCCTATAATTTGTAGGTTTATAACCCAAACAATTTCCATTGTCAAACAGTTTAAATCAAATCTTTGGAGCAAGGTATGGACATCCATCATAACTTAATGGAAGGGAAATTTAGTTAAAAATTCTCTAGTAGACATGCTTGCAGAATGTGGAAGCATAGACGATGCATACATACTATTTGACAATATGGCTAAAATAAATGTGGTATTTTTGAATTCTATTATTGTAGTATATGAACAAAATTTATTTATTGAAAAGGATTTTGAAACTTTAAATCAAATACAATTCATAGGCGTAAATCTAGACTCCATAATCTTTTCCAAAATCCTCCCTGTCTATTCCAAAATGGGAACTTGGAATAGGGTATGAGCATACATCAAAGCATAAAGGGTAGACATGTTTGCAAAATTTAGAAGCATAGACAAAGTACGTGAGTTGTTTGACAAAATGACTCCAAAATTGTATACAAAATGTCATTATTGTAGGATATGCAAGATTTGGAAGCATAGGCAAGGTACCTAAATTGTTTGATAGAATGCCTCAAAATGCATTGTTCTAGTGGAAAACCTTGTCTGCATGCAAAGGACATGTTTAGAAAACACACACTATCATGAAAAATAATTCAAATAAAATGATTTTTTTATAGCAGAGAAACAAAATTGTAAAAACTATACTTATGATACGTACATGTTCATTAATACCATAACACATGAGTGCTAGAAAACTTCTACCATGTGAAGTATTATAACTTTTGAAAAATAAATGGGAGAGCTGTATGTAATGCCCAAAATTCAAAACACTAGATTGGATATTAAACAAACTATTTATTCTACTCTTAACATATCTACTTTATAATATTTTTTTTCTTTCTAAACAATGGCATACTACATTAATACATAGTGTGAACCTATTTGATATATCATTTAACTATAATCTAAAATGGTAATAAATCTACTTAGAACAATAAAGCTTATTACGATGTTCAAATAACCAACATGACTTGCAACTGCATACCTGAATTTCTCTTTCTTGCCTGTGTATCATATTCTCCTTGCCTCTCTATTTCCTGCACCTGTATATACGGCTACGCAACTCGATGCATGACATAAAATTCATAGTTGATTACATACAAGATCGTAAGATAAGCTACATCAATAACTTAGCTAAATCAATCATAAGGTATTTAAAACTAGTTTCATAAAGAGATGAAAACTATGTAAATATTGGTAAGGGGTGGAAAGATCAAGGAACAACTCAAAATTACAAGACCTAAGGGCCAGACCTAATGCCTCGGGGGATCATCATAGATGGCCTTGCCTACGTAACTCGTAGAGACATTGTAGCTTGGGTTTAACTTTAAAACTAGTTTTTTAAAGGATGGTAGAAGTGGTTACGCAACCCCTTTCTAGGGTAGAGTCCCCAGATAGTGTCTCCATCGGCTACCACCCGCTTAGGTGAACAAGGATGAGATCCTAATTAGATTCTACCTACAAATAAGTTATACTTAGACCTCCTCATAAGGTTACTAATGGGGTTCTCTAACTTCTAAGAGCTTTCTTCCTCTAACTAAGACCCTTTCTTTGGTCTTCACCAATTTGATGGGGAGCTCTAACATCTAAGAGATTTCTTTCTCTAACTAAGACCCTTTATTTGGTCTTCCTAGGGTATTCTTCCCTACCCTATATAGAGGAAATCTCTATGATCCCCTATCTCCTTTATAACTCTCCACCAACTTCAAACTCCCTTCAAGTCCTTCTCCATTCAACTATGCACCCATAGGCTTATCTTAGCCAATTTCTTCCCAATCTGACCTTGGAAATAGAAATGGGATTCCTAACTATTCCAAGGTCACTTTCAACTGGTTTTGATTCACTTTTATGGATCTCTCCATTAGGTTTCAATCAGGTTTTTAGTTTTCTTATTTTGAGGCCTTGTAGCCTTTTTGGTCAATTAGGCCTCCTAGAAACTAGTTTTCTTGGATTTCTTCTCAAATACCCTTAACAACCCTCTAAATCAACTATGTATTCCTTGTAGGCCCAACCTAGGCTCTAGGATTTTCTATGTTTTAGACCCCCACCCTGTCTGTACACTGGACTTTCACCAAACCCCTATTTTTAAGGGTTTTAGGAGCATGTTCATCAATCTGGTTTCATTATCTTCAATGGTTTCTCTAAAAAACTCCACCAATCTTCTCCTTTGATTCAATTATCAATGTCACACCCCTATACATGTTCACACCATTTATTATTTCAATCCAATTCAATTTAGCATCTTTCCATGCTACTGTTCTACACAAGCCACTAACCAGAATGCCACGACACTCGCCTAGGGCTTATTGGAAAAAATAGCTCTCCTGCATCCACAAACCCCAAAACAAATATTTAAATTATCTACACTATCTCCTACTTAATTCCAAGTGGCCATAGTTTACCAACCACGATAACTCAAGAGGGACACATATTTACAAGACTGGCCTTGAACAGACCAGCGAAACAGTAAAACTCCAAGAATTTACAAAATGGAAAATAAAGTAACAATATAAAAAAATAACTCCACAAAAAAATTCTAAATGAAAAAACACAATGTATCAATGCATTCATTCATGCCATTCAATCGATTAAGTGACTGGATCAAGGCTCTGTTGCAAAAACACAGTAAAAACTTGCTTCTTAGTTCACAATCCATACAATGCCACTTCCAACTATTAGATTAGGGTTTATTTGACCTTATATATCCTATTCCCATATTTTTTGACCCTTATGTCAGGATTTGGGCACCATTAAATCCCTTTCCTTGTTTTTAGGAAATGTTGTCATGACAACTTTGCAAAGTTGCAAAGTTGTCATGAGCAACTTTTAAAACTTTTGCTCAAGTGACAAACCAATACTTCCAATGGTCCAATTTGATCCTAAACCACTTCATGTTACCTTAAAACATTCAAAAAAATATAATCATAGGTGCCACTCCATTTTGGAGTTTTGGTCAACCTTTGGCCCTTAGGTTGACTTCCTAGGACTTAAACCCCTAGATCCTATTTGATCACATCAAACACTAAACCCTAATCACTCCTACCT
>MU222779.1:58836-71870 GCA_018584345.1 Thuja plicata
ATGTCTCTCTTATCAGGATCTTAAGGATGATAAGGACTTGAGTCCCTTGGGGGCTTGAGGGTTTCTTTATCCCTTTTGATTTTAATAAGATTGTCTTTTCTGTATGTTCTCCTTTACCAAGAGTTTGCGTTGAACTCATACTCTTGCTAATGTGGGGGCTAAATGTATAGTCAGAAAATGGAAGCACTTCCATAGGAGACTAGTTTAGCCTTCTGAGTGAGTGGTTTGGGGTCATGAAAAGCACCTCTGAATGGGTTCCTGATCTTGACATGACTTCCCCCCTGACCTACCTTTCTAACCTCCATTTCCTGACCTAAATTCTGCATTCTGGGTCTCTGACCTGTGATCCTGGGATCTAGGGACAGGGTCGACCTCCTAGGATAGGGTTGACCTTGGCCCTGCCCTAGGAAAGGGTCAACCTTGGCCCTGTCCTAGGATAGGGCCGACCTTGACCCTGTCCCAGGGTCCAAATCCCAGGAACTTTTGGTTTCCGGGATGTCGGTATTCACAAAACGTTCATTCCCGCTTCCGGGTCGGCTGTTTCGGGTTCCGAATCGGTTGATTCCTAAATTATATTTAATATAGGTCCTATCCTAGGGGTAAAGGCTTAAATGATGATTTAATTATCCTATGTAGGCCTCCTTAGAAGATTGTGCCCTAGTTTCATATAAAAGGGAGCTTTCTCCTCTCATTTTCTCTAATCACAATCAGGCAATTGAAGTCTCCTAATCAAGCATCAAGCATCCTTATGAAGTGAAGTCCAAGCAAGAAATTAAGAAATATTTGAAGCAATCATCCATCATTCTCAAGTATCCATTTGCATGAAGGAGATCCATTGGAGGCCATTTAAGGATTCAAGCCAAAGAAGTGCCCTTTTGGTGATCTCTTCATCCATCTTCTTCCAAAGCCCTTGTCAAGTTCAAGAACCCATTCAAGACTTGGTGTTGGAGATCTATAAGCAAGAGATTGAAGACATCCTTCCATTCTACATTCCATGTTTTGAAGCCTACTTGTGGATCCACAGATTTGAATCTACCACAAGGACATTACAAGCAAGGTGAATTTGAGTTTTGCTTTGTTATTCTTTATGCAATCTTCAATTACATACATTAAGGTTAATTCCAAAACTGGGGTTTGACCAAGGCAAACCCCTTTCCCCCAACAAAAAACATTTTTCTTGCAGGTACAGGTTCGGGATTGTAAATATGAGGCCAGATCTAGATACCCTTTTTGGATTTCTTTCAGACTGTGCGAATAGGGACACTTTCGGAGTTGAGCAGATCGAGTTGGAAAAAGTGGTACAGGGTCAACCTTTCTCATAAGATGACATCAAAATGGAAAAATATTTCTAGGTTTTGTCCATCTGTATGTTCCAGTTCGGTATCAACTGTCAGCATCTCTAGAAACAGTCTACAAATCTCAGAAAACAAGAATATTTGATCTACCACTTTGTAAGGTTGGTACTTTCTCCTATTCTTTTCAATTACTATCATTAATCATATTAATCAATCAATTTATAGAATTAAGATCCCCTTTCTTGGTCTCTTTCCAAATAGTGGATTCATTTGTTTATTAACCCTTTGGGGTTGATCAAAATTGGATCTCCTATTTGTGTATTTGAGGGTGAAAGAAAGGAGCATCTTATCTTCCCTTAATCACAATCACAATTGCAATATACAATCAATCAAATTCAAGTAAGTGTAAAGTGGGGTTAAGGAAACCAACACAAATAACAATTAACAATTCAAACCCCTTCCTCTTAACCAAAAATTTTTCATCTTTACATCTCCTAAAAAAAACCCCATTTTTCTCCTTTACAGTTTCTTTCTGAGTTTTTCTTCCACCTTAAGGGCCATTTGAAAACACCCATGGATAGAATTTAAAGTGAAGAGTCTCAAATCTTCTTGTATGTTCCATCTAAGGCCATTGAGGTACCTAGCAACTTTGATGCTTTCCACTTCTTGCACTCTTGACCTAAGACATAGTGTTTGGAACTCTTGGGTATAGGATGGCACATCTAGATCCTTTTGTCTGAGAATCTTCCTCCTCTTTTGTAATTGGATATCATAATCCTCTAGTAGATAGTTCTCTTTCACCTTAGCCACCATAGCCTTCCAAGTTGCTATTGGTTTGTTTCCTTCTCTTTCTCTTTGTTCTTCCAAAAACTTCCACCAAGTTAATGCTTGTACTCCTAGCCTTGATTTGGCTATCTTCACCTTTTGTGCCTCTGTGATACCATCACATTCAAAATGGTTTTCCATCCCCTCAATCCACTCCATAACCATCTCTACATCCATTCTTCCAGAGAACATTGGAGTGCCTTCTAATGCTTTGCCACTTAAGGCCTTGAGGGCTTTGAGGAATGAATCCTCAGGTAGTGGAGTGTCAAGGTCTGGTTCTGCCCCCTCTTCAACTGGACCTTTTCCCTTTTCCTTATCTTCCCCTATCTGTTCTTTCATCTTAATTTTTGCTTCTACCATTTCTGCTAACTTCAGCTTCATCTCTTCCATAGCTTCTTTAAGAAGTCTATTCTTGACTTGTTGCTTTGACAAGTCCCTTGCCAATTCTGCATTGGTCACCATGGTGCTATCTCCAATGGATTCACTCCTATTTTTTATACACTAACCACTTCCCAAGCCTTTCAATGGCTCTGATACCAATTTGATGGGGAGCTCTAACTTCTAAGAGATTTCTTGCTCTAACTAAGACCCTTTCTTTAGTCTTCACCAATTTGATGGGGAGCTCTAACTTCTAAGATCTTTCTTGCTCTAAATAAGACCCTTTCTTTGGTCTTCCTAGGGTATTCTTCCCTACCCTATCCATAGGAAAACTTTATGATCCCCTATCTCCTTTAGAACTCTCCACCAACTTCAAACTCCCTTTAAGTCCTTCTCCATTCAACTATGCACCCATAGGGTTATCTTAGCCAATTTCTTCCCAATCCGACCTTGAAAATATAAATGGGATTCCTGACCATTCCTAGGTCACTTTCAACTATTTTTTATCCACTTTGATGGATCTCTCCATTAGTTTTCAATCAAGTTCTTAGTTTTCTTGTTTTGAGGCCTTGTAGCCTTTTTGGTCAATTAGGCCTCCTAGAAACTAGTTTTCTTGGATTTCTTCTCAAATCCACTTAACAAACTTCTGAATAAACTATGGATTCTTTGTACGCCCAACCTAGGCTCTAGGATTTTATAGGTTTTAGACCCCCACACTGTCCGTACACTAGACTTTCACCAAACCCCTATTTTTAAGGGTTTTAGGAGCATGTTCACCGGTCTGGTTTCTTTGTCTTCAATGGTTTCTCTAAAAAAATCCACCAATCTTCTTCTTGAATTTTGTTACCAAGTAAACACCCCTCTAAATTCTCCCACCATTGATTGGTTCAATCTAATCCATTTAGCATCTTTCCATGCTATTGTTCTACACAAACCACTAACCAGAATGCCACTGCACTTGCCTAGGGCTTGTTGGAAAAAATTGCTCTCCTGCATCCACAAACCCCAAAACACATATTTACATTATCTACACTGTCTCCTACTTTATTCCAAGTTTCCATAGTTTACCAACCATGGGAACTCAAGAGGGACACATATTTACAAGATTGGCCCTGAACAAACTAGCGAAATAGTAAAACTCCAAGAATTTACAAAATGTGCAAAGAAAGTAAAAATATACAAAAATAAATCCACAAAGAACTTCCAAATTACAAAACACATTGTCTCAATGCATTCATTCATGCCATTCAATCCATTAAGTGACTGGATCAAGGCTCTATTGAAAAAACACAGTAAAAAACTTTCTTCTCAGTTCACAATCCATACAATGCCACTTCCAACTGTCAGATTAGGGTTTATTTGACCTTATATATCCTATTCCCACATTTTTTAACCCTCGTGTTAGGATTTGGGCACCATTAAATCCATTTCCTAGTTTTTAGAAAATGTTGTCATGACAACTTTGCAAAGTTGCAAAGTTGTCATGAGCAACTTTTACAACTTTTGCTCAAGTGACAAACCACTACTTCCAATGGTCCAATTTGATCCTAAACCACTTCATATGACCTCAAAACATTCAAAAACATCATAATCATAGGTGCCACTCCATTTTGGAGTTTTGGTCAACCTTTGGCCCTTAGGTTGACTTTCTAGGAATTAAACCCCTAGATCCTATTTGATCACATCAAACACTAAACCCTAATCACTCCTACCTCTAGAAACACACAAAAACAAACTTGGGACTTCATATTTAGTCCTTATTACCTTTTTTGGTTGGCCAAACCAACCTACAAGTCAAAATTATTTAAAGATCTTTACAAGACCTTAAGGTTCTCCTGCACCAGTTACCTACCCAACGGTTCATAACTACGATGGAGAACCAATTATTGTAAGATATTAAGGTAATATCCATGATCCCAAACCTATATGATTTATAATTGTATGAGAGGAGATACATATTACCTAATTCTATGACCACTTATCTTAATATCTATCATATTAGTATACCATGTATATAATTTAATCATATCATGCCTCCCTAACATATACATTGAACTACTAATATAAATGTCTATTAAACCCCAACTTGACAAGTTGTAAAAGTGCAATTATACTATCCTCACTACTCAAATTGACTAATGGGTCAACTACCAGAATATACCTTTAAAATTTATTTACCATCCCGTACCATAAATAATTTATAGATTGTGACATGTAAAAGAATAGACTTGGAGCTCTTCTCTTAATTTTGATTTTATATATTTGTTATTGCTAAAATTCTAACTTTCCTCAACCAAGACTCTATATGATTTAACATTAATTAATCAAGAAAACATTAGAATCTAAACAAAATCAAAAGGGCCTCTTATAAAAATTCTATCACAATTCTAAACGGAAAATCAAATATCACTGATATAGTTCAAAAAATAGTGACTTCCAATACATCTTATTCCATCCATAAGAGTAATTATAATAATTTTATTATAAGAACATAAAACATTTACCTAATTTGAGCAAAACAAGTTCAAAGATATTTTAAAAGACTTCTAAATACTTCTTCTTTCAACAAGATCAAATGAATTTATGCTGCTACAAAACCTATGGTTTCATTTGTGAATCAATAATACAACTAAACTACTTATATAACAATTAAAAATCATAAGCCTTAATTTATTTAGATTTCAAAAAACATGAATATAAAACTAAATACAAGTCCCCTGGTCTATGGTATCAGTAAGATGAGGGGTGAGATGTAGTGTGTAGCGTTGGAAGAACAATTCACGTGTGAGATTATAAAATACAAAATGACGCTAATGGGGCTTCCTAAGTTTGAAACATAGCTTGTCCATGGAAGATGACATTTACCTCCATAAGGATATCACAGTTATAGATAATGGTCAGCAAAATGGTCAACAAAAACCCTTAAAAATATGGTAATCATAATAACATATGAAAAGTTTGAAAAGGCAACCCTAAATCCTACAATTTTCTATGAGTCAATAGCCCTCTAAGCAAACACATGCATATTCAAAAATGGATTTTGATTTTTATGAATCTACAACAACATAACAAACATTTTAACGAACAACAAAATTTTAGATAGAAGAAAAATGTCCCCTAATTTCCCGTGCCCTGATTTGACCAAGAGACAAAATGACCAAAATCAGGAAAAAGATAAACATAAAATAGCTGAAGAAAGTAAAATGAAAGCAATAAACGTTGATTATTGCACCTCTGAATTGGATACCCTACTAATTCCCATTAGTTCCTTCTTGACCATTGGTCTACAATGCCATGAATGTGAACATTAGATCAAATTTGTGTGCATACAAACACAAGTAAACTAATCAAACAATAGGATTTAAGAGTACAATTAAAAATTACCTTTCGATCAATTTTCTTTCTCTTGTTCAAAAGTATTATTCTATTCCTTCTTTCCTCCTCCTTCTCAACACTATTATAAGATTGCATTTTTTACACCATATATTCTGCATTTACGTTTAATTACACGATTTCTTTGCATATCATACCGCAAATTCATTTGGTATTCAACATCACTCTCCCTCTTTTGATTATACTTTATTATTCTCTATGAGGAAAGAGATTTACTTTTTGGATTTGGGCCTGTAACATTTGGACCACGCTTTTTTGGTGGAATGAAATCAAGGTTGTGCTTCTTCATCCTATTCATATTTAGTCCTTTCAAATCATAAAATAAGAATACAATAAAGAAGCACAACCTTGATTTCATTCCACTACAAAATCGTGGTCCAAATGCTACAGGACAACCAAAATATAAACCTCTTTCCTCAGAGAAAATAATAAAGTATAATCAAAAGAGGGAGGGAGAGTGGTTTTGACTACCAATTGAAGTTGCGGCAACATGAACGAAGCTCACAAAAATATAATAATCTACCATCCACCCATTCAATTCTATGATGAGTACAAACCTACACAAACAAATCCAAAATAAAACAAGGGCTGGAGTGTAGCATAGTTCCTGCCAAGTGCAGGCAAGGTGGTTTTTCCAGATAGAAATGGTTTTACAGGATAAATGCATCTCTTTTATTATGGTTACAACCCAATATCAACAAACAAATTACAAGAAGATAAAATTAATTTAGTCAAATTACCTGGCTTCAAATACAACCAAACCACTCACAGGTTCCTTCTTTTGGTAATGTTGTTGAAGAAAAAATAGTGAAGTTGTCAACCGATGATGTCAAGTATGACTTAAAGCTTTGGATTCCCCAAAGACAGGAAGAGATAGATAATTTTTTTTGTATTTCTCTCTTCCTGTCTTTGGGGCATCTGATGCTTTAAGTGAATTTAGGGTGCAATTTTTAGTCCTTTGATGGTCCATCTTGTATAAAATCAACTTATGCAAACAATCCACTAGGGCATTATTAATACATGACCAAATCTCTTCACAAAAATCTATAACTTTAGAATTCATAAAATAAGAGTTTAGAGGAAATGTTCCACTAATTTATAGACTATTCCTACAGTTGGAATGGAAGTTATATATTTTCAGAGAAGGTATATGCACAAGTGACAAACATGTAGATTTGACCAAGCACTATTGGGAACTTGACCCAACAACAAATGGACTTGTGATGATTTTATCGCAATAGTACATATGTAGCTAGGTAAGCTCCCATTAGTACTTTGGAAAATATACATGTTCATCACATGTGCATATACCTTCTCTATTCAAATCTTATATATAGGTGAAGGGGACTAAACATACATTTTGAGTACTAATTTTTTTTCTAAGTTTCATGTAGGGTACATGGATAAGAAGACAACGATTGGAATGAAAGTTATGTATTTTCAGAGAAGGTATATGCATAGGTGACAAACATGCAGATTTGACCAAGCACTACTGGGAGCTAGACCTAGCAACAAATGGACTTGTGATGATTTTCACAATAGTACATTTGTTGTTGGGTAAGCTCCTAGTAGTACTTAGGAAAATCTTCATGTTCATCACCTGTACATATAACTTCTCTAATCAACTCTTATATACAGGTGAAGGTTGTATATTTTGTATAGGTTGTGTGTGTGCGTGCGCGTGCATGTGTGTGTGTGTAGAACCATTTGAATAGTGAGAACCATTTGACAACCCCTATGGGACTGGACCTAAGTCTTAGGGGATCATCATTGATGGCCTTGCCTACGCTCATGCTCAGAGAATTTGTAGTTTGACTTCATAGTCTCGAACCAGATCAATCTAGGTTCATCATAGTAAGGGTATAAAAAGAGCCTTAAAGGTTTATTTTTACCTAATTTATAAAATTCATAAGAACAACATAACTTCATGCCATACATAAGGGACTGGACCTATTACTTATGAATAGTGAGAACCCTTTTGACAAACCCTATAGGACTCAACCTAAGTCTTAGGGGCTCATCATTGATGGCCTTGCCTACGTTCATGCTCAGAGAATTCGTAGTTCAACTTCATAGAGTCGAACCAGATCAATCTAGGTTCATCATAGTAAGGGTATAAAAATAGAGTTTATTATGCCGTATCACTATATACCACTAATTTTCTTCCTCTAAATAGAGTTCACGTATTCATCTTATATAAATAATATCTTCCCTACATTCAATCATTATAATCACATAAAATTCATTCACACAAAACATTCATGAATAATTCATTAACACATCATTCATCAACATTTACTAGTAGTAAAATAACATTCATTAAGACAACGTTCTTTCATTAGAAAAAAATGTTAATTGCAATCATTTCTTTTTTTTTTGTTTCTTGTTTGTTTTTTGAAGGTAACATTGTTAGCAAAGACATTCTGAAATAATAAAAGTAAAAGTAGCTTTCAATATTGTTTGAGGGAAGATTTTCTTAATTTTTTTGAATTAGTTGTAATTGTACCTTTTCCTATAGTTGTATCTACGGTATCAGTAAGTCCAATGGAAAATGTACACTTCTAATCAGTAAGTCCAAAGAAGTTTTTGAATGTTCCAAAGAAAAAATTCCTTGTAACTTGTTAACTTAAGGATTATTTTACCTAAGATGGGATTTCTGATAGTACCAGCCTCACTGCGATGTCCATGACCAGGTACTTGAGCAAACAAAAAATCCTGTAACAAGAACACACATATTTTAGCTCATGACATAAAAGAGTATAAAATATAACCCTTTATTGAAATTTTTTAATAAATAAAGATTCTTTACTTCTTACTTGATAATGACGTGCTTGCGACATCAATTCATCTGTCCTCTTCACCATATCCTTGGTTGGATTTGGATCCTCCAAATTTTTCATAATTTTTGCAGTGACTTTTTTTAGTTTTTCTTCACCATATTTACAGGGTTAAAAATACCTACCTCATCCGTATCTACAACTATTTCCTCTATTATTGTAGGTGCTTTTCCCCTATCCTGAACATCAATTGTGACAGGAATATCTGTAAAACTATCAGAATAACTCCAAAACCCTAAATAAAAGAACATAATAATATAAAATTTTCAACTATCTAATTTGTACAATTACAATAAGGTTTACCTTTGCTGAAGAATGGGTGGGTGGAGCATCCCCGTAGCCTCTATCATGTGGTGGATCCATGTCATCCTGTGACAAAGATTAAATATAAAAACTTCAGCGAACTAAAAACAATAGACTTAACAAAAAAAACTTATTAACAAAATGGTATATTGGAGTAATAAGCTTGAGGTTAGTTTAAACGGTATATAGTACTTACCACCCCCATGATAGTAACTTTGTTTGTATCTATGCAATTCAAATGGTAATCTTTTAGTAGTTCTTCCCCTGCACTTAAACATGATTCCCCTCACACGCCTCAAATATGCAATTGGGTTTCTTATTACTTGACACAGGTCACGTACAATTTATAAAACCCATAATATTCCCTGTTGTTTTTGGTCTCTCATCAATGTACATAGAAAATCTTTTACTTTGATCATTTTATTTTCATTGTATATAATTTGCTGACAATGCATACCTATGCATACTTTTATTATATTGAGCAATCTACATCCAATCATTGCAATTGTAACAAGGTCTGACAAAATCCATCAATTCAACAAGTTTTTTGTAACATGCCTTTATCCCATCCATGAAAAATAGGCCCAAACCATGTAATGAGGATGGAGCTATGTGATATATCCTCTTGTTAATACAAAAATCAGTGTTAATTAGAGGTAGCTCCTTGGGTACCCATTCTTTCTCAAGATGTGTGTACCGAAAGTGCACCTTGATGTTGCATTTGGTCTCATCATCATAAGAACATGACCCCCCTTCGGCAAGGAAAAATTGCATGCATTTATTGATTTTTTTTCTAATCTTTTGACCTCTAGTTGATCTCCCTATTTTAGCCATACTACATGTCAAACTTTCATCTACCATTCTCGTATTTCCCTCATTCGAGGAAGATAGATCTGACAAGTACCTATTTGGTGGTTCCTGCAATCCATCAAATGAGATATATAGTTGGTAAGGAGCGAGATATTTTTCTAAATGAGGGTAATGTTGATGAATTCGGTCATAAAATTGATGTTGATGGTAGTATTGTTAAATCATGAGCAAGTTAATACCTTATTATTAAACCACTCAATGAATATGGGCGTAAAGAGAAAGAAATAAATTAATAAACTATTTCTATAGGGCGTATTGACTTATACCTGCTGATCCATGTCACTGTGCAAGATCCTCGTCAAAGGGGTTAAATTTCCTGCATATGTGAATCATTTATCTTAAGTTAGCTAAAAATTACATGATATATATGCTACAAATTACGTAGAAGACAACATGAACAAATTAAATTTACCTTATATATGGAATGCAAGATCATCAATAGAAGGGTGACAAATATGTGTGTAGTCAATTGCCTATTTCCGGAAAGGTTGACAATCAAAAAAAATATATACGCGTAATCAACAACAATAAATTGATCATCATAAGCAATACATTGGTAATCATAAATCACATATGTTGTAACCATTAGAATTGAACACAATGAATTAATTATACCATGCCATTAGAGTTGAATACATCAATAAATCAATATTAAATATATATACTAATCAATATAAATATATATAAATAATTAAATCACATACCTTGTACATTTCAATCATGTCATTGATCATCTTCTTCGTCCATCTCCTCCTCCTCCTCCTCCTCCTCCTCCTCCTCATCATCATCATCTTCTTCTTCTTCTTCTTCTTCTTCTTCTTTAGTATCTTCTTCTTCCATCACATTATACTTTACCGACCTTCCTCTTAGATCATGTCTAACAACAAATGACCAACCCGGTTTATGTGGAACCTCTAAGTAAAACACTTGCTCACATTGGCTTGGAAAACATAGGCCTCATCTCCAATTGGCTCAAATGACCTTGTATTAATCATTTTAAATCCATTATCATGTTGAATAATAGTTCTATCAGGATAATTTTGATTCACTTGTAGCCTGTACCATTTGATGACGAATATAACTAATTTAAAGGAGTTAAAGTCACACTCAAGTATATCATCCAAGATTCCATAGCATCAATTTTGAGATTTTTGAGGATGTATGTCGTTTCTATATGAAATATTAGTGACCTCAAAGACTATAGTTATCCCAGAATCACAAGTTTTATTTGTGTCATCCAACTTTTTTATGCAAAATTTGTGGTCATGATAGTACATAGCTTTGTGGTGCTTGACCTGCAATTTTTCAAGCATGTGAAAATTATTTGCATCATGAGTTGACATGAAACATATGAGTCATGATCATTAATATTTTTTTTACATACCTGTCTACCTCTTAAACCATATGCTAGATCAATTACCATTGACGTAACATTGGAATATCCATTACAATGAGCTTCTCTAACCAATGAAGCAACACCTTCCCATGTTGACATCCTTCAATCTATATCGTCATCCAATCAAGATTGTTCACAATATATAAATGTATTGCATCCCACTCTCGACCAACTGTATAAAAAAATAGACCAATTACAAATAACTTATATTGAAGATTTATAAGAATTAATTAACTACAATAACATCTTATAATTACCTCTCACTTTTTTCAATCTACCTTTCCCCATCAAGTACTCCCCTTCAAATTTTCTAATGGAGTTGGGATCCCAGATATGATCTACATAGATCTTTGCTGCAAACTTAGGAAGATATTCACTAATATACACCATAGTCAGGTATACCATATATCCCTCCACCAAAGAACCCTCAGTATGTGCTCTCTATCGAACTAAGCCCTTCAAAAATTTTAATTGCCTCTCAACCATCCACATTGGCCTAGTTTGTATAGGTCCACACAATTCAATCTCTTCAACTTGATGTATGCGGTAGTGTTCTTGTGCGTTGAAAAAATTTGAAGGTAGACAATTTTGCATTTCACACATAAGATGAAGAATTTTTCTCTTCTAATATTTGATATTTTCTTTATTGATTTCTTTTGATGACAACCACCTCATGTATTTTCCAAGATCATATATAACTTGTTTGACATTGTTGTCGAAGTGGTGTGGGAGAGATAGAGGTAGAATATACTGCAATAATTGTAAAATGGTCTTTTCAATATTTTATAAAATAATACAATGAAAATTACATATAGTATACAAATATATAGTGAATACAAAATAACATGAATTACCTTAATAAATATATGCCAATTGTGTGTTTTCATACCTGGCCCAAATTCACTTTTCTTTGATATGAGATTGTTTATGTTTGCAACAAATCCTGTCGGAAATCGTATTTTTTGTATGACTTCTTTTATAGCATTGCTCTGCTGCTCCGAAAATAACCAAGTAAGGGCACTTATATCAATCTGGTCTCCATTATTATATGATCGAATTAAATTTTTCATTTCATGGTTGGATTCCTCAATGTCACTAAATTTTTTGAAATTTGTTCTTTGTCACGCCTTCCATCCAATATTTTCCAAAATGTCTCTGTTACATTCTTTCCAATATGCATAGCATCAAACAAATGCACGATTGAGATTTTCTCATAGTACGACAACCTACTAAATTGTGTAGGATAACTTTTTAGTCCTTATGGAAGTTGGTCATTAATGCCTTGGCGACCTTCACGAGCATCAATTACATCATCAGTAAACAAAGTAGAAAATCAAAATATAAATTTAAAACAAAAACCATCAGATGGAATGAAATTACCTTGATGATTTATTCTATTGTATTCCAACTTCCATAGGTAAGGTGTCATTCCCTGTAGCTTTGATGAAGTATCTTCTTTCCTATTGAAAAGATGTTTTTTGGTAATTCGGTACTTAATATTTCTATGGAGAAAGTGTCTATACTCATCGAACACCTTTCCTAAAGTTTTTGAATGACGGGATTTCATCTTTGGACCACAAATTAGACATGAAAATTTTCCCTTTATTTGATGATGCAGGAGCATCATATGCTTATCAGGGGCACATTGAAGATCCAAGGCATTACAGGGGTCAGGAAACATCTTCTAGGGTGAATTGGGCAGTCCTTGCACCAATTATGGTTCATGGAAGCATAATT
>MU222779.1:76853-89694 GCA_018584345.1 Thuja plicata
ACATTTGTCTTGCTGCTGTCATAGAATTGAAAAGTTGCATTGACAACATTGGAGTACATTGTGCATTTTGATTTAGAAGATGTTGAAACTGAAAGGTATTGATTGGAACATGTCATACATGCTAAAACAAACTTATTGAAGCCTTGAAACCTCCTAGAGTTGACTATTTGTGGAATTTTCCTATCAGGACCTAGAAGGGTCACTTGGAACACTCCTACTCTTTTGCTCATTTTGGGTTGTTTCTTGGTTCACCACCCTGATCTCTGCATCATTTGAAGACCTACAAGATCGTGTATAATTGGATTAAATATGTTAATTTTGTGTTAGCACTATAACATACCAAAAAAGAGGTGTTAACAAGAGAACACACCACAAAAATGTGTTAGCCCAGGGGCATCATGTATTGTCCATACAAACATTGTATGGAATTGAAATTGTCTTTGTCATATTGGTCTAGAGATGTCATACATAGTGGCCCCATTCTATTACACCATCGAATCCTCGATAAGGGGCTCAATATATACATTCATATCTTTAACTTGGTACTTACCTAGTTGAATGAACAAAAATATTACATAATTATTATGACCATTTTGATGGATTATTCATAATAAATTAATTTATATGACTATTAAAGGAAAAAATACCTAGAACAATCTTTGCCAACATAATGTGCTCCCTCGTTATGGACATCCAAGGAGGATTGTTATTATTGATAACAAAAATAGGCCATACCGAGTAAACAAATCTCATCTCTCCAAACAGATTGACACTGTCCACTGCTAATGAAAGCTTGAGATTACGAGGTTCTTCTTTAAAGTGTGGCCAAGTTTCCTCTATTTTATTAAATGTTGAACCATCCGCATGCATTCACATAATATAATCTCAACTTCTATTGCATGCATGGTAATCCATAAATTATGTCAAGCTAGTGCACCTGAATAATCATTGTAGACGTGGATTAATGGGAATATACTCAAAGAACCTTGCGAGGCACCTTTTTTTATTTTTTGATCTGATCGATATCTACTAATATGATAATCAAGGCATTCTGTTGCAAATTCATGTTGTTTATGATATATAATATGATCATTCAGACATGCATGTATTGTTTGATACTCCATTCCAATATCTTTCATAATGGCGGATAATTCTCAGTACAAGAGAGGTAGAATGTTTGATGGTGGTAACAAACACTCACCTATCAACCTACGACCAAAAATATAATTGGTTAATATAAAGAATATTAATTGGTACATGATTTACCCTTTGTTAACTATAAGAAAATTACGACTAAAAAGGATGAAAAAAGATGACATATATGACATGCCTTAACATACGTGTGATTGCTACGTTGGATAAACCATTCATAACCTTCAAGCTCACCAACAACAATACAATGGAAAGAAGAGTTGTTTGGGAGCCTTCGTATAGGGGCTCGTATGCCTTCTCAAGTATAGGTACATCAAGGTCATCTTCATCATCATCATCAGTTGCGCCAGTCCCATCATTTTGATCATCGTGATCTTCTTCCATGGGATCGTTACCTTCTACTTCGATATTCACACCTCCATGTTCCCTCATTTGGAAATCCACATTCTTTGGATTATCATGGTCCATAACATGAAACCCAGGGTGGTTGACCTATATCAAAATGATGACCTTAAATTAACCATGACCATGATATCATAATCAATTCATTTCTTATGTATATAAATTGTTAAAATAATATATTGATATACATACCAATGGACGGAATTTGTTTCCCCCTTCAATGTGACCATGCTTCCTATAATGTTCCTCATCTATTTTGATTAGATATCTTTGAGTATTTAAGCCCTTGCAAATATTGTAGGGACAATAACATTTTCCATCACTTTTTCTTTTAAAGTTAGACCACAACTAGCAATTCTCCTTATTTTGTTCTGGGTTGATATTGTCAGACATGGTCTTTCTTGAATGGAATGACTCATTACTTCTACATTGAACATAATGTTGGTGGAAGAAGGATGATTTGTTTGCAACCTGCAAATATAGACACTGAACAACCATTTTCTCAACACAAAGGGACATTTATCATAGCCATAGAAACCTGATTATTTTTAAATAGAATACACCAAGGAGTACCATCATAAATATTGACCATTTACAATCATGAAAAATAAACCTAAATCATATAGCTCATTTTTTTATCAGCATGTGTAGTCTCACAATATCACCAAATATGTAGTCTCAAAACTGTTCATTTCTCTGTGTATATGAAAAATGAATGAAATATCAAGCTGAAATAAAACATTAAAAAAAAATAGTATTCCACTGAGTGAATGAAATATACCATCAAAAGAAGGTTAACTCCACAATTGGCACAAACTCAGACATGGTCAAATTCAAATTCAAGGCCTAGTTTATCAAGAACAACAAACAATGCGGAACCCCACAATAAAAAACATGAAACACGCTTTGTCAACAATGTTCAAAATCATTAGGAATATAGAAAAATCATTAAGACCATAGAAAATCAAGTTCTAGAAATGGACGGTTATGATGCTTTTCCATTACAACAATTGAGCATTCATCATTTGGTACTTCTTGGTGTATTCCATTTAAGTATATTAGGCACAAAGTATTCCATTTATATATGTTCAAAAAATTTCCAGTAATGATTTGGGGAATGCAATCATGTAAAACACAAACTAATATTATTATTGTGTTTTGTAAAAAACAATCATGTAAAACCTGTGCATATACAACCTTCACCTGTGCATATAAGAGTTGATCAGAGAAGGTATATGCACATGTGACAAACATGCAAATTTGACCAAGCATTACTGGGAACTTGACCTTGCAACAAATGGACTTGTGATGATTTTCACAATAGTACATTTGTTGTAGGGTAAGCTCCCAGTAGTGCCTAGGAAAATCTACATGTTCATCACCTGTGCATATACCTTCTCTGGTGGGAGGAGTCTAATGTTGTATAATATGTCATTATCGTTGTACATGGGATCATGTGTAGTATTATGAAATAAGTTGGTTTTTTGGGGTGTTTAAGATCTTGAAAAGGTCATAGTCAATGTAAGAGTTTATCAGAGAAGGTATATATATGCATAGGTGAAAAACACATAGATTTGGCCTTAAGCAATACTGGGAGCTAGACCCGACAACAAATGGACTTGTGATGATTTTCACAATATTACATGTGTTGCAGGGTAAGCTCCTAGTAGTATTTAGGAAAATATGCATGTTCATCACATGTGCATATGAAGTGTCTCTAATGGTAGATACAGTCACTAAACAACCATTTTGTCAACTCTAATTTTGTCAACATAGAGGGACATTTATCATAGCCATAGAAACTTGTTTATTTTTAAATGGAATACACCAAGGAGTACCATCAGAAATATTGACCATTTACAGTCATGAATAGTAAACTAAAATCAGATAGCTCATTTTTTTATCAACATGTGTAGTCTCGCAATATCAGCAAATGTGTAGTCTTAGAACTGTCCATTTCTCTGTGTATATGAAAAATGAATGAAATATCAAGCTGAAATAAAACATTGAACAAAATAGTATTCCACATAGAGTGAATGAAATATACCATCAAAAGAAGGTGAACTCCACAATTTGCACAAACTTGGACATGGGCAAAGTCAAATTCAAGGCCTAATTTATCAAGAACAACAAACAATGTGGAACCCCAATATCAAAAACATGAAACCTAATAAAGAACACTGCAAAATTTGATTGGGACAATGGAATTTACAAATTAAGGAAAGGTGAGAGGATCAATCAAAAAAAAAAAAAAAGAAATACACTTTGTCAACAATTTTCAAAATCTTGTCACCAAGCACAGACATAGGAAATAAAAAAGGATCAAAAGACAAGACATAAGAAAAATCATTAGGACTATAGAAAAATCATTAAGACTATATAAAATCAAGTTCTAGAAATTGACAGTTCCGATGCTTTTCCATTACAACAATTGAGCATTCATCATTTGGTACTTCTTGGTGTATTCCATTTAGATATGTTCAAAATTTTTCCAGTAATGATTTGGGGAATGCAATCATGTAAAACACAAATTATTATTATTATTGTTATGAGAAGAGGTCAAAAGTAAATTCAACTAGTTTATGCATAAAAGGACATATGTTTAATATACTTGAATTGAATTATGTTAACTTAATTCATGCAATAATAAAAACCACCCACTCTACACCATTGAAAACATCTTCAATGTCCCTCAATAAGTCAGTGGAATCATCCAAGCAAGTTAAACAACTCAAAAATCCCAAACATGTGTGTATATACATTTGTGTGCATATATACCCACACGTGTGTGCATAAATACCTACACATGTGTGCATATATGTGTTTATACACGTGTGTGCATATACATAACTCTGTTTTGCAATTTTATATTGACTGTCCTATAGAAGTTCACAGTTTGATTTTGTCTTTCACTATGAATTTTTAAGATCCATCCCCTTTTTGTACATACTATAACTTGGGGATGGATCCACATTTGTATTGTACTTTCTAACATGAATAATGCAGAAACAAGGAGTTTTCAAGTGAATGAGGTTGGAAAGTCAAGTTTGACAGTGTTGGAGGGTTACATGCATGGTGCATGGTTATTTCAGCAAAGAATGTAGCCTTGGAGGGGTTGATTTTATGATATAATACATGTTAGTATGTTCTAAGGATGGTGAATCATCCACCAATTTTAGGTTATAGTGATTGGAGGTAAGAGATTGACCAAGCCTTGGATTTTAGGGGTTTTAAAGAGCAAATTAGGGATTTTCATATAGAGAGGTCTTAGAACCAAATTGGCTATGGAATCCATGGTTTGGGGTCATTTGATGACACTTTTGAAAGTTTCAAGGTGTGGTGTGAAGATACATTAGTAGTTTCTTTGTAAAATGGGTCGAATTAGCCCTCCTAGTTCTGTGACAATGACAAATTTGAGTAGGTTGGTCCAAAACACTTGGGTTTGATCTTGAGGTATGTTATAAACCTTGGAAAAGGGTACCATAATATGTAAATTTTTTTACAATTTGTTTGGGCATATTTTGAGAAAGGATTTAATAACCCTCGTTGTTGTACTACTAGGACTGTACAGTCTAGATAGTTTGGACTGTACTACAAACTGTACACCACAACTCCACACTCCCCTTCACAAGACAAAATATTTTTTCATGGCTTCCAAGTGAAAAATAAGACCCCTATTGTTCACAAATATATTTAAAACATGTTAGATTATTCAAAAACTTCATTAGCATACCCTGCACAATCTTCCAAAAGTCAGAGAACTCAAATTGTCCTATCTTAGACAAATCAGGCTTAGATAACTACTATCCTCATCATCAACTAGACTGATCATCCCTACCTAAACATATGGAAACTCTCCACACTAATAGGTTTTCCAAACACACTTTTAGGGTCTCCTCAATCCTATAAGAAGATTGACATGATGTTTTAGTATAGGCACTCAAAAACAACTGACTGCCCTTCAACAAATAGGACTAAATGGCCCCCTCAACAGACCTACCTTGTTCACCATAAAAATAGTAATCAAGAGTAACTATGTCTTTTAACACATTTAGAATATGTCAATTACTTCTCCATAAATTAGATTTGCAAAGAGATTGAAGACTCTATTTAAAAAGGTACCAAAACATATAAATGTTGTCTTAATATGGACTGTTATTTCACAATACAGTGATAAAAAAAAGCACAAGAATTATAACTCCATCAATCCTTGGATCAAAGGGAATCCAAGACACTCTTTTAACATTCTCAACATATCCTTGCATGAGAAAACTCCATCACAAAACAAGAACCTATTTTCAATATCTCGTTCACTGTTATGATAGACTGTCATACATAAATCAGTGGTAGGGCATCATCATTTATTGAAAAAATGTCTTCTTTGACACCTGCAACTTTGGAATATCAATCTTCATTGTTATAAATTTCATCCAATCAAGTTCCATGTATTTTCAATGGTTACAATAAGAGATAGACATTTCTTTTACTCATTGTTTACCCTAGATCGGGGTTTTGACAATTTTTACTAAAATATTCATAACTTGCTTAAAAATGAATGGAATCAACTGGAAATAAAATAAAATAAAATTTAACTCATTCCACTTTCATTTCCAATAGGTATTAAATGGAAACAAATAATTTTTCTCAGAGAAAAATGTAAAGGATCAGGTTGCAACGCCCATAAATCACAATAAAATGTGTAAAAACTTCAAATTTTATTGATCTCCTTCCTCCAATACATGTGTCTCTCCTTCTGCCCGATAGAATCATGTTTTATAAAACCTCATAGACCTAATGGTTTAGATACAACCAATCCAAACTACTCAGAAACCTCCCAACTTCCTTTTACAACATTTTTTGCAAAGTTGTCATTTTGCAATTTGACAACTTTTCCATCCAACTTGATAATATGACCCTAAAACTTGATAGATGACCCTGGAACATATCAAAAAGGAAAAAATTAATCCAATTACATAATTTCTACCTATTTTGGACATTTTTTCAAACTTTGACCAAGGTTTACCAATTCAAGATCTCAAGGGTCACTATGAATTAAATGACTTTCATAGCCTTACAAAATGATTGAAATTGATTTGAAACAACTGGAAATGGTCTTTTGGTCTCATGTTGTGATTGCAGGATCTAAATCCAAGATCATATTATTAAGGAAAGATTTATTGGGTAACATGTAACCCTAACCCCAATTTTTTGCAATTGTGATTTTTGGGCAAATTCTAGTGCAAATCAGGAAAGGGACATCACAATTACTATCAAAGCATCTTTCTTGCCACCCTCTGAAAGATAGCTGATGAAAACTAGCCAAAGGGATCAGAGGGCTTTGGAAAAAGAAAGGAATATTACATCCATCATGAGAAAACAAATGAGAAATGAGTTGAGGGCCTTCATGGAAAAACTACTCAAACCACTCAAGCTATCATGGAACAGAATGAGAGGAATGAAAGAACTAACCAACTCCTAATTAGAAATATAAGTAGTAATGATTCTCATGGAAGGGTACTAACTCCAAAAAATCTAAAAATAATAATAATATCTCCTCAAGGGTCTCCAACCCTAGGCCAACAAGACCTCCCTTTCTACCTAGGGAGGAACACATGGAAGAAGAAGAAGAAAATATTTCATCCATGGATAATGTTGATGAAATTGTAAAAGCATACTCCAAACTTGATTCTGATTTTAGGAGAAATGTCTCTTATAGGGAAAATTGTAATGCCAAAATGAACGTTGCCCCTAATAAGAAAAGATAGGGACAACCCAATAAGTACCTAAAGGAAAAGATGAGTAAGATAACCCTTCCTAGCTTTGATGGATTGGGAAAAATCATGGCAAGTTCATGGGTCCAAAAATTGGACACTTATCTTTCACTAAGCCCCATGACAGAGAAAAATACCATTTAACTTATTGTGCTCCATTTGACAGGAACAACCCATGAGAAGTGGTAGCATGGTCTTATATTAAATTATTGTAATGTTTCTATAATGGTCATCTAAGTTGATTTAGGAAGTTTCCTTTTCTGCTTTCCTATTAACAAGTGTTTCCTTTAGAAACATCCTCTTGTAATATTTTATAAATAGAGTCTTTCATCTCTATTGTATATATTGATTTTATAATAACATGGTATCAGAGCGTGTCGATGGGGTTCTTATAGTTTTGGCAAATTTTCAACAACAATTCGAGGCTCTACCTGGAATGTTTCCAAAAAAATATTTGAATATTATTTTATAACTGTTGTATATATGTGCATGAAAGAATGTAGATATGGTATGATCTATCATGGATGTGTGAAGGAAGAGTAATGGATGTATGAATGCAAAGTATAAGAATTCAGCTTGGTCACCACATGAATGAAATGCATAATATGAAGGTGATTACAAGATGATGGGTGATTTCAACAAATAAAGTCATCAACCCCTCATATAGCCAATATGTTAGGGTGAGATTTATAAGTGATCATGGAGGTCACTCATAAATTGTATTATAAACATTTTTTTGGTGGATGGATGGCGTGGTGATTGTCTAGCTCCTCAATAATCACAACTTTATTGCTTTCTTACAGAAATGTAGATTATGTACTAGAGACAAGGTTTGTCAACTCCTTGTCAAACTTAATTAAAAATTATAACCGATTTCAGAATATTGGGGATTTCACAAAAGATAATTGATAATTTGGAAAATAATATATACAAAATTGAAAACATAATTAATATAGATAAAGGTAACTGATATTTAAATGGTATATCATATATGTCAAATCACTAAAAATTAGTGAATGCAATCAATAAGCTTCATCGAGAGCATCAAAGTTATCACTTGGGTCATTTAAATAAGAAGCATCCGCAATGTCACTCCAACAACCTATTGTAGGATATATATATATATATATATATATATATATATATATATATAGGATGAGTGATGGGGATTTTTAGTGTGTAGGTGTGGATGGAAATGTGTGGCCTCCTAATCTGAGACAAGGAGATCCAAATTGATTAATCGAAAGAAGATGATCAATGCAAAAAGGAATCAACTAGTTATGAATAAAGAGGGAAAGGGGGATCTAAATCCTTAATTATAAAGTGAAACAATAGATCTGAATCACTAAAAAACTTAATTTAAATGAAACATTTATCTTGGAAAGTAGGAGATTTGGAAATACATGTTTTCTGATGTCTTTATTGAGTTTTGGGGAATTCTGCAATCGGATCTAGAATAGAAACACAAAGACAGAGAAAACCCATAAATATTTTCCTTTTCTGAGTCAGGTCAACCTTGACCCAAATGTGAGGGTGCAATTGTACCCCAAAATGTCGACCTCGACTTGTACTGCTCTGACGAAAATTCTATTTGCATCTCCCGAAAGTTGGCTGAAAAGGGTATCCAAATCTGATATGAAATTCACCGTCCTGTACCTATACCTGCAAGAAAAATGGTTTTGTTTGTTGGGGGAGGGGTTTGCCTTAGTCAAACCCCAATTTAGGAATTAACCTTGAAATCAATAATTGCAATAGAGAATGCTAGCAAGTAGTAGAAGTAAATCTAATTATGAAGCTATGATATTCAAATAGATATGCAATTGTATTTCGAACGTAAACAAGTATGTTAATATGAAAGATTGGACTCAATATTAGAAACCATAAACTTTCACGATTGTATGCTTGGAATCCACCTTGAAGGAAGAATAAATGAATCTTGAGGATGCACAAAGGATCTTGAAGGAAGATCACACCACCATGATGGATAGATCTAGGGTTTGAATGATGACTCTTGAATGCTTGAACAAAATCCCTTCAAAGGCTTGAATGCTTAAATCCTTGATCTTAAATGGGGAACTTGAATGCTTGAGAGGAAGACTTGAAAACATTGATTGAACACTTGTAATCTTTAAAACATGTAGAATAATGGATGCTTGAAAGTAGACGATAATGTGCTTGTCTCTAAGTAGATGATTGTTAAAAATGAGAGAAGAGAGCTTCCTTATATACAAATCTAGGGCACAATCTTCTATAGAAGCCTACATAGGATAATTAAATTCCAATTAGACCTATACCCCTAGAACTGGACCTATATTAAATATAATTTAAGATTCATTACTTTGCAACCCAAAACAGCCGACCCGGAAGTAGGAAAATGAACTTTTGAATGTCCCCCGGCAGCCGACAAACTTTCTAATTGAAAAGGGGGACCTGGGTCAAGGTTGAGGTTGACCCTGACCTAGGTCAGGGTCGAGGTCAACCTTGACCTAGGTCAAGGTCAAGGTTGACCTTGACCTAGGGGTTCAGGACCCCTAGAAAATGTGCCAGGTGGGATAAACAGTGCCTGAAGAGGCCCAATCAGGGTCCTAAATAGGCACAAAACATATAGAAGGGGCATAAATGAGAGGAAAACATGGTGATTTCCCAAAACACCCTCTTAGGAGGGATAAACTATCTTAACATGGAAGTGCTTCTATTTTAAGATGATACATTAAGACCCCACTTTAGCGGGAGTATGGAAATCAAACATACTCATGGTAAAGTTTATAAGAAAGACTCCAGTGGATCACAATGAGGTATAACATCACTTAGACAAGGAAATGAGCCCCTAGGCCAAGGATTCTAACTCCACATACACACACAAGGGTACGAAAGAAAAGAGCAAATAAATCCCAAATCAATTAGTAAAGGAAACCTTACTAAGAAATGCTTCCTATACTAATATCATATTTGGAAAGATATCATAAAAGCATAAATGACTGTATAAGAAAGAAAAGAGAAACACTATAAATAACATAACTTCATGATCTAATCCTACTAGCATGAAATAGAAAGAGAGAAAAGAGAGAGTGATTACCTCAGCTAGTAAGATGCCCACCTTACCGTGAATCACCAAGGAGGGAGAGCCCAACAGGTTCACCCATAAATTGTGTTTTGTAATTGTAATGCATATTCTGACGGATTTTGGAATACCCATAGATCCACATTCTTTTATTACTATGGAACATAAAATGCATGTCTCTTGAGGATTTAGCAACTTATGTGCATTACCTTCCGAGGATTTAGCATATTTGAATTTGAAAAATGTGTATCTCCTTAGGATTCAACAACTTATGTGTGTTACCGTCCAAGGATTTAGCAAAAAATAAAAATAAAAATGTGTGTCTCTTTAGGATTTAGCAACTTATGTGCATTACCTTCCGAGGATTTAGCATGTTGTAAAATGTAAACTATAGTATAAGGGAGACCCTATATATGCCCCCCTCCTTATCGTGACTACCTAATAGACATGATAAGGAAGAGAAGGAGGATACCTACTTCAAAAAATAAGGAGATATCTTGTTAGCAACAATGTACACTATATTCTTAGCAAAGAGTATTGACCCTTACATCTAAGAGCATAGATAATCGTGAAAAGGATATGTCACTTATGGAAAAAGGATCCTCAAAGAGGAAGAGATCTTATCAACAAGACCCCCACCATAGAGGAGTACTTTGGATAAAATATCATCTTTCAAAGAAAAACAAAGAGGGACCAAAGATTCAATCCAAAAGCCCCCTGCGATCAAGAGGAAGAGGAATCTTGGAATGAAGGAAGAAAAATCTAAACCAAAGCAAAGGCAAGAGTTTATAAAGAACATAATTTGCAAAACAAAGAAGAGGTGATGACCTAGGACAATCACCTCTCATATAAGAGGGTATCCATAGCCAAAACATAAGTCTTTATAAGGAAATAATGTTGCAGAATAAACAAATGCCACCAAGCTAAGGAAAGTAGATCCTTAGACAGAGAGAAAGAAGGAGAACCTTGCCCCCCAAGGATGAAAGCAAGGGATATACCAATCAGATCAAGAGATGTTGTGACAAAGAGATATCTTTGCAAAACAAATGTCTTAGAAAAGATATCATGAATACTAGGAGAGAGCAATGGATGATTATGAGCAAAGGAATGAATGTATCATAATACAAAACCATAGGGATAGAATATAGAAAGAATAACCAATTAAGCTCAAAACAAAATAGATGCTAAGAGCATAATGGATCCTAGAAAAATGGAAGAAGTACCTCTTTCCCCCCAGTGAAGACACAAGAGGGAAAGAGATCTATATTATCGAAGAACGAGGGGTATTCCCTGTATGGAAATTATGAAGAAATTGTAATACCACACTAGAATGAGATATAATTCCTAAAGTAGCTCTTTCTCTAACATACATCTTGAAATGCACACAATCATAAAGTAAATGTGCATTACTATAATGAAAATGACATTTGTACTTGGAGAGAGCATCTTTCGACATAGGTTTAAAGATTTCTTTCTTAGAATTCATTAACTGAACATAGACCTTCTTAGCCACATCCTGAGGGGTATCAGGGTAATCTAAGGAAGGTGTTGGAAGAAGAACATGAAGAGGAGGGCGATGATCAAAATCAACCACCTTAAGTTGAGATAGCAGAAAGCCTAGACCATGCTTATGTTGTAAAAGGAATACATAAACCAGATATTTAATACCATGTTCATTAAAACCAAGCCCTAAACCCTTATAACCTTGTTTAGCCACCATATTGTATCATGTAGTGTACATATCTTGTAATGCTTCTACAGGAGGTGATTATTTATGGTGATCATGAGAAAATGTTGTGTAAGGCAGAATGATAGGTTTAGAAGAAGTTTTATTGCTCTTCCCTTTAATATCACCATGGATCAAATAAGAAGGGGAAGGTAAATCAAAAAATTCTTGCACATCTGTATCATGAACCATAGTTTGAGCCCCATCACGAGTGTGGGAAGAACTAGGGATAAAAGATGGAGAATGGGAGTGGGAATATGAGGACTTGGATTAGGAAGAATAGGATTAGGATTAGGAAGATTAGGAATGATAGGATTAGGATTAGGAAGATTAGGAAATGGGGTATCATCTACCAAATTCTTCACAAAATCCAAAAGAGAAATAAGTTTGCTACATAAATTCTTAATGAAAGTTTTGAAAGTAGGAAGACTAGTATTAGTTAATCTCAAAATAGTGTAAGCAGATGAAACATGAAGAGTAACAAAAATGATGAAATGGATGATACTCTAATAAACATCATAAGTACTATAAAGAGATGCCAAGAGAAGAATAATGAGGAAAATGACCATACCCCAAAGCATCTTAAAGATCTTTACAGTGAATGAAATGCAAGAAATATTTTTGTATTTTTATGAGTATGTAGATTTTTTGTATTTTAAAATGTAAGAGAATAAAAGAAAACTAATTTAATATGTATGCAAAAGCTAGTCTCTAAGGAAAAGAGGCAAA
>MU222779.1:89838-109181 GCA_018584345.1 Thuja plicata
AATCTGAGACAAGGAGATCCCGATTGATTAATTGAAAGAAGACGATCAATACAAAAAGGAATCACCTAGTTATGGATAAAGAGTGAAAGGGGGATCTAATTCCTTAATTATAAAGTGAAACAATAGATATGAATCACTAAAAACCTTAATTGAAATGAAATATTTATCTTGGAAAGTAGCAGATCCAGAAATACCTATTTTTTGATGTTTGTATTGAGTTTCAGGGAATTTTGCAACCGGATCTAGAATAGAAACACAAAGAAAGAGAAAACCCAAAAATATTTTTATTTTCTGAGTCAGGTCGACCTTGACCCAAATGCGGGGCACAATTGTACCCCAAAATGTTGACCTTGACTTGCATTGCTTCGACAGAAATTCTATTCACGTATCCCAAAATTTGGCCAAAAAGGGTATCCAAATCTGATCTGAAATTCGTTGTCTTGTACCTATTCCTGCAAGAAAAATGGTTTTGTTTGTTGGGGGAGGGGTTTGCCTTAGTCAAACCTCGATTTAGGAATTAAACTTGAAATCAATAATTGAAATAGAGAATTCTAGCAATTAGTAGAAGTAAATCAAATAATGAAGCTATGCTATTCAAATAGATATGCAATTGTATTTCGAATGTAAACGAGTATGTTAATATGAAAGCTTGGACTCAATATTAGAAACCATAAACCTCCATGATTGTATGTCTAGAATCCACCTTGAAGGAAGAATAAATGAATCATGAGGATGCACAAAGGATCTTGAAGGAAGATTACACCACCATGATGGATAGATCTAGGGTTTGAATGATGAATCTTGAATGCTTGAACAAAATCCCTTCAAAGGCTTGAATGCTAGAATCCTTGATCTTCAATGGGGAAATTGAATGCTTGAGAGGAAGACTTGAAAACCTTGATTGAACACTTGGAAGCTTTAAAACATGTAGAATAATGGATGCTTGAAAGTAGAAGATAATGTGCTTGTCTCCAAGTAGATGATTGTTAAAAATGAGAGAAGAGAGCTTCCTTATATACAAATCTAGGGCACAATCTTCTAGAGAAGCCTACCTAAGAGAATTAAATTCCAATTAGACCTATACCCCTAGAAGTGGACCTATATTAAATATAATTTAAGATTCGTTACTTTGGAACCTGAAACAGTTGACTCGGAAGCAGGAAAATGAACTTTTGAATGTCCCCCAATAGCCGACAAACTTTCCAATTGAAAAGGGGGACTTGGGTCAAGGTCGAGGTCAACTCTGACCTAGGTCAGGGTCTAGGTTGACCTTGACCTAAGTCAAGGTCGAGATCAAACTTGACCTAGAGGGTCAGGACCCATGGAAAATATGTCAGGTGGGATAAACAGTGCTTGAAGAGGCCCAATCAGGGTCCTAAACATGCACAAAAGATGTAGAAGGGGAAAAAATGAGAGGAAAACATGGTGATGGCCCAAAACACCCCCTAAGGAGGGCTAAACTATCTTAACATGGAAGTGCTTCCATTTTAAGATGATACACCTATATAAATGACTATGGTAAACCTCACATTGCACAAAAGATGTAGCCAAGTCAACACACACACACACACACACACACACACACACACTTACATTATCCAATCATACCTAGCTGTACCAAACCTGGATTAAAAAAATTCACACTAGCAAACTCAAATCCCTAATCCAAACCTGAACTAGCAACTTAGTATAACAGAAGTACAAATTTCATGCGAAACCAAATGATAAAAAATAATTAAGAGGACCATTTTGAATAGGCTTAGCTTTGTTAACAGATGATTTGCCCAATAAAAAAATTCATATTATACAAATTTTGTAATGGATAATAGATTTCCCATTACATATAATTTGTATTCATTTCTAGTTATTCTCCCCTTGGCTAAAATGATCTATGGGATTGGTTCCACTATGCCATTTCCATTGGAATTGGTAACTTCAAATTTGCAAATTGTTGTAGAGGATAAAGGATTCCAGAGTTCCCTGGAGAAGAGGTTCATGTACTTTAAAAATATTGTAGAGAATATATAGGATATGGTGGATATAATATATTTGCACTAGGTGATGGTTAAGCATATATTTTAAAACAAGGCTAGGCCTAGAAGTTTTATGAAAGGATACATTGTATTGTTGTGGGATAAAAGAAGAGAACCTAAGTGTACCCATGGAACATTTGATTCACTGTGTAAAGGACCATTTAAAATAAATTAGGTTTATAGAAGCAACACATTCAGGTTGGAATGTACCCAAATGGAACTATCTTTCCTCTCCCATACAATGGGAAGGACACCAAGTTATATCAATTGTGAAGTAGGTAACCCCTATCTTATATCTTCAATTGTGAAGTAGGTAACCCCTGTCTTATATCTTCCTAAAAAAATTGATGGATTTGAATAAAAAAAGAAATTAAAGTATATTCATAGGTATTGAAACCCCAATTGGTCTGAGATCAATATGTGGAATATAAAATCCATACCACATGTTGCAACAAGACTGTTCCAGGAAAATTTGGAAGTGGTGGTCACTAAAATGAACATAACTTATTCAAAACTCAATAAAAATTAACTAAACCAGTTGAAAATGAAATATAAGACACTCATATATATTTTATAATTGATTTTTGTGTCATACAAACATGTACATATCTATACAAATCAAGATAACAATCTACAACATATGAAAATTCATAGAAAATTGATGTTTTATTGCACCAAAACTTCATTACTAGACCTATAACCCTTGGGCCATACAAATTAGGTTTATTTATGATTATAAAATCATTTTTTATCATCAAAATGACCCCCAACTAACCAAAAAATTCCATTTAACAAATTTTTAAAAAATTTGACAAGAAAATGCAAAATGTTGTCAAGCCAACATTGACAACTTTTGACAATTTTTACAAAATTAAATCAATGCACCTAAAACTTTGAAAAATTGGTCAAAATAAACAATAATGGCACAAAATGTTTTTATTAACATGAAACAACTCACAAAGAGATAAAAACCCAACTTTGACCATGTTCACCCTGAAGGTACTCCTGCACCAATTCCAAATTAAGAGGTAGAGTCTAACAAGTTAGGAAGAAGCTAAATTTGTTTGGAAAAGATGGGTTGACATCATCAAGTGAAGTGGAGGTAATGGAATGAGTGAGAATTAAATGCTTGAATGAATGGTATTTAATGGAATACCTTTCATAACCTAAATTCATCATTTTTATAATTCATTGTGATAAAAGTGGATAGAAGAAAATGAGCTAGGGCACCAAAATTATCTATACAAACAACATTACCAAACTAGTAAGTTTAAAAATTTCTCCAAGCTTATTTAAATATGTGCTTTGAAGTGATTTCTGATATAATTTTTCTCTTGATTTAACCATTAGTATGAATAAAAAAGGAATATTGGATCTCCCAAAACAGGAGTATTTGATCTCTATATCTAAGAACTTGTGAAGATTGAAACTCGTAGTACTTCTATTGAAAGAGAGAAAATATTTCACTAAATATGCATGAGTTCCATTTATACCTCCTATTAGTGCCAAATTTCTCTCAAATTTGTAAATTAAGAAGTGTCATATAGAATTAAACATGACAAAATAAATTTAGATTTGTGTTAGAGTTGTGTATATGTGTATACATGTGTGTATATGCATATATATATACACACCATATTTAAAAATTAAGAAATAAAAAATTAAAAATTCTTATGCATCTTCTCAGTCATCTTCTGGGTGAACCAAACATGGTGCAGGGTACTCTAACAAAGACATGCAAAGGGGTCACTTGGTTGGCTCATGAAGAGTAAATGATCTAAAAAATCAATATGTGAATTGTAATATGGCTTGAAGCCAATTCTTGTCTTAGATGTAATTGTATATAATGCAATGTAATAAGCCTAATGTATAAATGCATGAGTGATGTAGTAGGAGTTTAGTGTATAGGGTGGAATATTAGGCCTAGAAGGCTAATGGTTAAGTCTTAGAGAAGAATAATGGATTTAATGTTGTGTCAAGGTCCTACACAGACAAATTTCAAAGTCTTAGAGTCTAGGGAGTCAATTAATTAAATTAGATTGGTTATTTTTATTTCTTTGTGTGCTATTGTTTTGGTAGTTTAAAGTTCTTTGTTTGGTTTTCTGTAAATATTCTTCTTTTGCACTGTCACTGGTTTAAACCAGGTAGTTTGTAAAGAGTTTGAAGGAGTTGTTCACTAGAAACACCAATTAGGTCTCTTTTACAAAGGAGCTCTTTCAAATATTCACTCTCCTATATAATCAATACCACCATCAGTTGAAACTCATCTCCAAACAAGACTTTCCACCATTCTTTACATTAAAACTCCTCATATTTTATCCCAACATTACAAATTGCACTCACAGTCAAAGAAAAATAGTGATTTTGCCCTCAAATCAGTTCTAGGGCATCAAATTATTTATTCCACATTGCATATTTCAACACTGAACCAATTGGATCTCAAACAAGACACCTTAAATTATCTATTTTTTCATTTGTGCATTTTTTCCATGATGTTTCTCAGAGCATCATCAACAATGATCAACAAATGATGGAAGATCATATATATTAGATCCTACAAGCACCGTTATGTTTCAAAGGTGATACAAGTATTGAAAAAGGAATAAAGATGGAGAAGTCCCTGATTGATGGTAGCACTAAAATTTAAAGAAGAAAATCGTAATGCTAAATAATTAGATCTAAAAACAAGATTTCCAAATAGCTAAGAAAAAGACTGTAATACATTATCTGGGTGGAAAGCCAAAATAATGTTAGCACAAGATAAAATGTAAAGACACATTTTAAAGAAACACAAAATCCTACCTAAGCAAGATGAAAGTGGGCAAAGTGATAATAAAGTGCACCTAGTGTTGAAAAGGAGAAGATAAATTAAAAAAGGTGCTAGTAATGGTGGACAAGCCATTAAAGAACCATACTAAGTCAGAAATAGATGATAATTAGTCCTTAAGGCCCCATTTTGAAGTCGAACTACCCTCTCAAAGTTGCACCATGTTTATTCAAAGTGTCAAGTGACTTGAAAACAATACCAATGTCTTTAAAATGGAAAAAGCAATAAGTGTCCCCATAAAAACAAGGTGAACTAATTAAGTTGTCAAAATTGGCACTTAGAGGAAATGGAAATGCTAATGAAAAAGGTCCCTAAGGAGGGTTTAAGTATCAAAAGGTGGTATCTAAATTGAGTGTAAAATCAAATTAAACCCACACCCATGGTGGGAGAAAGCTAATCAATCATTCCATCATGTAATGTTCTTTTTTGGTCATAAGATAAGGTCATAGTGGACCAACATAAAGTTCTACCCACCCATCATTAGAAGCGGAAAATAACTCATGAAACCATGCTAACGAGGTGGCAAGAAATTAAGTGATTGAAATATAGGAATTGATAACTAAATAATCCAAAAAGGGGGCACCTTTAGGAAGTGTCTTTGCCACCAAATAGTTCTACCATAAGTCCAAAAAGATAGAAAATGCATTATGAAACTTCACCATAATGAAAAAAGACAGGCATTTAGGAACCATTTTGAAATGGATTATCTACCGAAAAATTTGCTTAACACTTGAGAAAAGGGAAAATATATTAGTGATGTGCATGAAGCATAAAAGTGGTTTTAATAAATTAGTGCCCAAGGTAGTGTTTTCAGCTATACATTTAGTCAGCCTTGAAGCAAGGATAAAAGTAGAGTTTTGAAATAGAAAATGCATATATATCAAGGATAATTCCCTTTCAAGCTTCACAAGTAAATTCCTACCTATTGTTTAGAGTAGACTTAAGACTTTTTTCTTATACTTTTGCAGGTCTATGTGCAAATATTTAAAAATCCATTTGAGAGTTTCCACAAAATTTCTCTTTCCTTACTTGTTTACCGATGAAAGAAAAAAAAGTGTTTTATCGAAACACTAACTTGTATAAAAAAAATGAGTGATTGATGATGACTATATCCAAAATGGTGTCGTGCCCTAATTCATTGTAAAAAGGTTTGCTGGTGAACATGTTCTTTGAAATAATGTAAGCCAAATACAAATATGTGAATGTGGTCTCACAGGACACACCCAATAAAACAATGTGCACATGGAAAATTTAGTGAGGCGCGATTTAAACAGTTTTTTATATAAACCTCACATTGAAGCCTCAGAACATGGGTAATCACAAATGCAAGTTCCATTGTTAGATTCTAGAATATGGAAGTATAGACAAAGAATCTAACCCATTTAAGAAGAATGCCTCTAGTCGATACTATGAAATGATGGAAGCATGAAACTAGTCTAACATCATACGCTAAAGAAATTTTTTATAGAGTATCTACCTAATGCCAAATTTGGTAGAAACCTATAAAGTAGAACACCCAATAGGGATATAAAACAATAAGTTCAAGGGGCGACATCATCACACACATCTTGAAAGTGGCAAAATATGACTTTCCTAGACTTGTCTAGACTCATTTGGTTTGAACAAACTTGCTAGTTTGGTAAAACCAAGTGAGTCTAATTGGAAAGATTCAACCATTTCATTGGTAAGGCTCAATCAAATTAAAGAAAATAAAATATAAGTGTAAGAAATTGAGAACATAGAAGTGTAAGAAAGTGAGAACACAGAAGCATATTTTGAAGAGTTTGGAGGGCTCTTGAAGGTTTAGCCTTGTCAATCATTAGGATTGTCTATAAAAGTATTGGTGACCTACCCCTGTTGCCCCTGTTATTTGGTCACTTGTCTATTTCGTGATGTTGGGAAATGTTTAAATGTAATATGTTTTGGTCTTGATCATCATTATGATCACCAACACCACTACATTCACCTTCATTGACAAGTAATGGAAGAAAAAAATAAAAATTGACTACATATTGAAGGACTGGTTGAAAATTATTATTCCTTGTAAGTAAGCCATGCTTGTGCAATGAAATTTTATCTATGTAAAATAGTTCTTTCAATATTTTTCCCAAAATCAAAATCATATTTCTATTACATGCATGAGATGTGGTGATTCCAAAAATCCACACATTAGAAAAGTAGGGAGAAGAAAGGTGAATTAAATCTAATTAAATTAGTAGAGAGTATAAAGCTCTAAGATACCCTCATCAGGTATTCAACACAAGGGTTTTTTATTAATGGGTTTTTCAATTAATCCAGATAGATGAGAGAGGGAAAAAATGCAAATAGATTCTAAACGAAACCAACTAAATTGTAAACAATTCTAAATTATAAAGAAAACCCCCATCAATATATTCCATGTCCACTATCGATCCCATTTATATTTCTCCAAAACACTTATTCTACATAGAATTGCATAAAAAGAGGAAGAGATATATATACAAAGACAACTATCTGAATATGTGATAACTTCATAATTTTTCAGTTTACCTGTGGAATGGCAAGACAAGCAATGGTGAGTCCAGATATCACATCTGTTTTGAACAAAGAAAATGAATATTTGGGTGCCCACTTGAAGATGGGAAAGAACGTGTCGAGAGATGCCCTCCTTCTGGCCTCCTTCAGCTCTGCGCAACAACAAAAAGAAATATAATGAAAATGCCTTTTTAAAAAAAAAGTTATATGCCCTTATTAGTCATAATTCTGACATGTCATGGTTTTCGCAATTACGACCAACACGGGAATGGATTTAAAAAAATCAAATTTTTCATTTTTATAATCTAACCAAGCAAAACCATTTTAGTGCTTGGTAAAAAAATGTTGGTCTAAAATTAGGGTTAGATGTACTAGTGTGAATGCATTGTTTTTTATTAAGGTAAAAACAAGTTTTGAATGGTACCTGAAACCATTTACATATTAGAGCAAAAGATAAACAATCAAATCCATTAAAAACATCAAATGCCTGCTAAACATCGAAAAGAAGGACCCTATTCAACCCCAGAAACCCAAAAAAAGGACCCAAAAAGAAGCCAAAAAATAGTTACTAACACAACTTCCAAGAAAACAACTAGCACAAAATAAAAATAGAAACTACTTAATACTTTCAAAGGCTTTCTCAGCCTCTTTCTTGCATATCTTCCATCATGTCGATGGAGTCTTTGAGGGCTTTCAACTCCTTAGGAATCTCTGGAAGTTTTCTTTTAATATCGCTTCTTGTTCTGGTTCCCGACCCCGAACTCTGAGCTTTATCTTCCATTATGAAAGTGGTATTCTCTAGCATGCTGCTCTCCAGATATGCATACAATGCCTTAAGATTAAGCACAAAGAATTTTAGTCCCTCATTGCTATGCTTTAGAATTATACTTATCATATGCCCATTGTGGCTGATTTTATCTTTCATATCTTTTAGCTTCTCCTCCACCAGGGCAATAATTATGGCCGTTATCTCTTCATTCATGTTGTTATTATTTATCTTCTTCAAGAGATCCTTTTCCAACTTATCCAGCTTAGTTTTGAAGGGCTACATATATTCTTCCATCTCCTTCAAGTGCTGCTTCATTTCATTCATATCCTTGTTGATCCACTCCTCCATATTTGCACCATGTTCCTCATTACTCTTTGGAATTATGTCATCAATGTCAAACCTGACATTAGGGTAGCCAGATTTATTTCTCTATTTTTCCTTTTTTCTATCCCCAGCCCTAAAATTTGGCTACTCGTCCATCTCCTCCTTGTCTTTTCCCTCATTCTCATCTTCTTCTTTTTCCTCCTCTTGATTTTCTTCTTCATTTTCCCTAGTCTCCTCTTCCTCATTCTCAGGTATCCCCTCCTCATTCACATAGGTTTCCTCCTCATTCACAGAGTCATCCTTCTTGTTCATAGAATCCTCCTCATTGTTCTGAGGTTCTTCCTCCTCATTTCCAGACTCATCTTCCATTTTCTCATCCTATATATTCTCTTCTTCATTACCTTGATGGGCTAGGGTTTGGTCTTCAGAATCCTCATCTTTTTCTAGATTTTCCTCAATCTTTCTCTTAACCCTCTTCTTTGAATCCACCTTTTTTATTTCGAACTTGATCTTCTTCACATTCCCTTTAACCCGTTTAGGAATGTGGTTCCTAGCATAGTTTGCAATAAGCATTATTAACCCTTCATGCAACACCGGATTGCTGGCCTTTTTCTTGTGCTCCATAATGTTGTTGTTCAGAGAACTTAGCAGATAGAAAGGAAATGAGAATTTCTTGTTATGTCTAAAATGATTAACTAAAACAAAATTAAGATTATAGATTTTTGAGTAGCATCCATCTAGAGTAAAATACTCTATCACGACAGTCAGACTATCAACCCAATGACTCCTAATCTTCTTAATATCTACATAATCTCCAAACCCTTTTCTAAGGAGAGCTTCTTCATCTTCAGACTTAGGGAAAATCTTAAAATCTTGAGATCCCATACGCTTATTGTCCCTATAGAATTTCATAGCTTCTATGGACAGCCCCGTAATCTCAAAAATTATGCTCAGTGTAAGCGTAAAAGACTTACCCCACAAATTCACCTTGCCATTTTTCCAGCCATCCACAAATTTCTTGGTAACATCTTTATCCCATCCATGAAATGTTTCCATGTACTGAGTAACCCCTCCGTGCTTCAGCCTTCTCCAGACTTTTCTCTTTTGTTTCCATTTAGTGCAATCCATCGGCTCCTCCCTTTTCAAACCGCCTCCCATATTCACAGAGTGATCTTTCTGAATACAAGCGGGCAAAAACACCAGAATCTTCTAGTTTCTTTGTTTCAAGATGCTATAAAATAGCCACAATCCATGTGAGGTAACATTATTCATAATTTTTTCTTCCCTCAACTGACATCTTTCATTACCCTTGCGCTTGAGTGTCATGTTCATCATTAACTCTTGTATTAATTATGCCTTCATTATGATTAAGCTTGTCATAATTGATAAGACTTAAGATCTCAATATTGAGATCCACTTCCCCTTTCCATGATTGCATGACATCATTATGGGCCCCCACATTTGCAAAGCCATCAACCGATTTATTTCCTTCACGATATATGTTGGAAATATAAGTTTCCTGAAACATTAGCATAAAATGTATTGATTTTATCAATTATATGGGAAATAGTCCACAAGGCCTCATTCTTGCCTTTGATACAATTTATTATATTTAGGGAATCTCCCTCCAACCATAGTTTTGAATATCCCAACTCTTTAGCCAGAGTCACGACTTGAAGAGCTGCCTTGGCTTTCGCAACATGGTTAGTCTGAATCTCTAGGGGGGCAGCAACAACTCCCAGACAATTTCTAGCCCAGTTTCTAATTAATCCACCAACACCATCTCTTCCTAGATTCCCTTTCGCTGCACCATCAAAGTTACCTTTGACCCACCCAATCAGAGGAGTAGTCCATATGGTAGTTTTCCTCTGAGTTAAGTCTATCTTTTTGCCCCTGATTCTTGCTGCTGAGAATTTCAATGAAGACCTGAGTATTCTTTAGAGGAGAGTCTCTAGGGAGAGATCCTCTAAAATTTTCCATTAAGCTTCTGCTGATTCGATTAGCAACATTCTCATGGGAAGTGATTTTTTCTCTTAAAACTCTATTATTTCTCTCCTTCCAGATTCTCCAGGTAAAGTGGGGAAGCAAGAGTTTCCAGAGATCTTTTGGTTCTTTTCTAGAAAAGGGGCACAACCATTGCTTAACTAGATCCTAAATTTTTTTATGTTTCATCCATTCTAGATTGATTTGTTTGAAAATAGAATCCCACACCTTACTTGTGTAAGAACAGTGAATCATCAAGTGATTGCACGTCTCAGCTTTGGAACAACACAAGATACATCTATTGGGCATATTAAATCCTCTTTTGCAAAGATTGTCCATTGTGAGAATTTTGTCCTGAACAAGCAGCCAAAAAAATATGTTAATTTTAGGAGTAAGCTTATTGTTCCATACCTAAGAGATGATGGGATGATCTTCCTATATATGGAGAAGGGAAAAAGCAGATGAAATAGAAAATTTACCATTTGCCTCAGGGCCCCAAATCAAATAATCTTGCTCGTTACCTCTTAGGAACGATTGATGAAGTTGTTTATCGATAATTTTGAGATTAACATCAAAAGAGCCTAAGTCTATCCAATCCTCATTGATCCAATAATCAGAGACCATTTCCCAATTTATATCTTTGTAGTCCAGAATAGCTGGCATCCATTCCCAATTCTCATTAAGGGCTATTTCCTTCAGCCATTTGTCATTCAAGAAATTAATCTTCCTTCTATTTCCCAGTTTCCATCTAACCTCTTTTCTAACCAAATTCTTGCCTTTGCTGATACTATTTTAGATGAAGGACCCCTGGATGTCCACGAGATTCCTTAACATTTCCTCTAAAGAGTGAAGATGAAATTTACTCTTGAGAATAGAGTTCCATTCCTTTTCCTCTTCAAAGATTCTCCAACACTATTTGGCAAGCAAGGCCTTGTTAGTATTTCTTATGCTTCTTATTCCAAGCCCTCCAAACTTCCTTGGTTTGAAACCCACCTCCCAAGCCACAAGGCTAAACCTTTTATTCTCTTCAACACCAGACCAAAGGAATCTTTTCTAGATTTTTCTATCAAATTAGTATACTTCTGAGGAATTTTGAAGAGACTAAGAGCATAGACTGGAAGGTTTTGAAGAGTAGATTTCAGAAGTTGAACTTTTACTGCTTGACTCAAAGTAGCTCCTTTCTAACCTACCAGTTTATTGTGAAATCTTTCAAGGATACCATTCCAGAAAGACTCATCAAGTTTGTGACAAAGGGGAAGGTCCAAGCAAGAGGCAGGGAAATTCCCTATCTTACATCCAAGAATAGTGGAAATATTCCTTTGTCTATCTTCAGGAGTGTTTCTAAATAACAAGGAAATTTTTTCCCAATTAATAGATTGACCTAAAGCATTAGTATAAAAATTCAGAGCCTTTTTCATGTTCCTTTCTTCTTTCACTGAGGCTTCCCCCTTCATGATAGTATCATCTACAAATTTTTCATGTGAGCATTTCTGTAGAGCAGAGGAGGGTTGAAGACCAGAAATTTGACTAGTCAGCACCAAACTATTGATGTATCTCTCGAGGATTTCTAACATAATTGCAAAAAGGATAGGGGAAATAGGGTTCCCTTGCCTCAGGCCTCTAGTAGGGTGGAAATAATTAGATGATCCTCCATTAACTAGAACATAGGAGGTCACAGTAGAAACCAGTTGCATTATAATTCTGATCACATTCTTATCAAAGCCAAAAGATCTTAATATATTGGAAAGAAAAGACCATTCCACTCTGTCATAAGCTTTCGACAGGTCCAATTTCATCAGAAACCCTTTTTTTTTGGAAGATTGAAGGGAGTGAATATTCTCATGAACAACTATGATAGAGTCCAGGATCTGTCTACCTGGAACAAAACCATTCTATTGGGGAGAGATCGGGTTAGGCAGCAAGCTCAACAATCTAGAGGTGAGAACCTTAGAAATGATTTTGTATAAAGAATTGTAGAGACTTATAGGTCTAAAACCATCCACCATGTTTGCTCCAGGTTTTTTAGGAATGAGAGCTATAAAAGTGAAATTTAATTCCTTTAGGATAGATTTAGCTCAAAAGAACTTGTTAACAACTGAGCAAACATTCCTAACAGTAATATTCTATAAGTGTTGGAAGAAAAATAGTTGGAAGCCATCCGGACTTGGGGACTTTTCTCCTTCAAAGGAAAAAACAACCTTCTTTATTTCAATATCTGAAGGGATGGCTTTAAGGAAAGAATTAGAATGATTATCCACATTGATAGGGATAGAAGAAAGTAATTTTCCTTGGTATTCCATGTCAAGGCTATGGTCCTTCGATAACAGGGTAGAAAAATACCCCAACATTTCTTCGCTTATTTCCTCTTCTTTAGAAATGTAACCTCTAGTTTTGGTTATGGAATGAATCTTATTTATTGCCTTGTGTTTGAGAGTATTAAGGTGGAAAAATATAGTGTTCTTATCTCCCGCTTTCAACCAAAGAGATCTAGATCTCTGCCTCCAGAAAGTCTCCTCCTTGTAAATAATGTTGTGGAGGTCCGCAAGAACATGATTATCTTGGGTTTTCAAACTTTCTGTCAAGCCATCTCTTTGAATTTCCTCCTGGATATCTTTAAGGTCCAATTGGATTTTTTTTTGGATTGAAAAATGTCCCCATTAACATTCTTGTTCCAATATTTAACATTAGATTTAACATTTGCCACTTTCTTTACCACTTTGAACATAGCATAACCTTCCACCTTTATATTCCACCATTCTCTGATTTTACTTTATACATCAGGATGTTCAAGATACATCTTCACAAATCTAAAAGGTGCATTTCTTTTTCCATAAAAAGGGCTAGCAGAGAAGGAAATAGGAAAATTGTCTGACCTAATTCTAGATAGAGAGGATAGAGCACAAGAGTACTTAGTATACCAGTCTGGAGTGATGAGCACTCTATCAAGCTTGACTTGGATTAGATCAGCTCCAACCCTACGATTTGACCAAGTATAATTTATACCTTCTAGTTCAACATCCAACAAACCTTCATTTATTATAATATCCATCAAATCTACCCTACTTTCCACTTGAGTCATATTACCTCCCAATTTATCTTGTTGCTTCAAAGAGGTATTGAAATCCCCCATTATCATACAATTTTTCTCAGTGCAGGTTTCCCTAAAATCATGCAGCTTCTTCCAAAGCTTCAATCTTCCAGATTTTGTATTAGGAGCATAAACATTTATAAGAGTCCAGGAAAAATTGTCTTTAATACTCCAAACTTTAACTGCAAGGAAGTTTTTCTCTTCTTTAAGAAGTTGCTAATTAAAATAATTATGATTCCAGAAGATAGCCAGCCCCCCACAAGCCCCTTCAGAACTACTTCCAAAACTTCTTCCATTTTTTATCAGTTTCAAATTCTCTATTTTTTCTTTTTTCATCTTAGTTTCTTGAATCATCAGAATGTCCGGTTTAGAGTCTCTAACTAGATTCCTAACTACATCTTTCTTATAAGGACCATTGAGTCCTCGAATGTTCCATGAAATAATCTTCATTTAAGAATTAAAGAACAAACCTGATGGATGGTGAGTTGTTTTCCATTCACAATGTTCTTTTTTGCTTCCTCTTCCCTTTGGGTTTTCTTATATTTCTTTCCTTTATCTTTTCTTGGCGTCGTTGTGTCTGCTTTATGTTGGCCTCTTGTCAGAACTCCTGGTTTTTGACCCCCATTCTTTTTTTTCAACTTCAAGTTGAAGTTCCCCATTGAAGCACTCTTGGGTTTCTTCACTGAGTTGTTATTCAACTCTATTGTTCCTTAAGGGGATCTAGTGCCTTTGTTTCCTGATCCTTTATTTGATTCTCCCACCTTTGTCCAATAATTTTCCTTATCCTCTGATTCTATTACTTTCTTGTTGTCCTGATTTTCCAAAGATTTTATCTATTTTAGGTTGAATGGTGAATCCATCTTGTTTCCTTTAGTTAGGTCATTCTCCATTTCCAGTCTTTCCTCTGAAATATGAGGTATGGCATTTTTTGTCCCTATTAGGAACTCTTCTTCTCCAGAGTCCCTTTCTTTATCTTTTCCTTCTGGATGAATGAAACTTTCTTCCTCCCTTAGGTCCTTTAGTGTCTCTTCTCCTTTAGAATTTTCCTCTTCCGCTTCTGTAGGGATATTCGAGCATATGAGCTCATTTGTCCTTCCTTCTGGTGCTTTTTTTATGATTCTTTCTCTATACTTATTTGATTTTCCCTTTTTTGATTCTCAACATGGGTCTCATTATTCTCTTCAGATATATTGTGGACCCTTATTTCTTCTATTTTTTTCCCACTCCATTTTCTGACCTTTGTTTTGTTCCTGTACCTTCTTTTTTTTTCCTTTTGAGGTTTAAGGGGGCATTGTTTTTCCCAGTGTCCATATTTCTTGCAAGAGAAGCATGCAAAAGGTATGGATTTGTATTCAACCTCTTGGGTCCAAGACCCCAGCTTCGATTTCAAAGTTATGACTTGTGGAAGATCCGCACTCTATTGTATATTAACACAAATCCTGTCATAAACCTGTCTAGTCCTTGCCGCTATCATAGGTCAATGGAGAGAAGCTCCCCAAAGGTGCATGAAATGGCTATCAATATTTCCTCATGCGAATATTCCAGAGGCATACCAGGAAGACAAACCCAGACAAAAGCCACAGTAAAGAGACTGTCATTATACTCCAAGCTAGTCATCCATTTTTGTAGAGATAAGGAGGATTTACCCATCATCCAAGGACCACCACACAGTACTTTGGATAGATCTTCCCCATTTGAGAATTCAAATGAGAAAAATCCTTTTGGCATTGCATCAATGTCAACTTGGCCTTTGAGCCTCCTTTTTTTATCTACAAAGGCTCTGACTAAATCTATATTCAGTCTGGGACCCATAAATTTTCCTAACAAAGTAGATGCCATGATAGACATAGTATGATCCATAATCAGGTCTGGGATAACAATGCCAAATTCTCCCTTAAGAGGATTAGTCAAAATATTAACCTTAGGAAAAGAGGACTTGCCGGAAAGTTTTACTCCAAAAAGACCTGACCACTTCCCTTTGCCTAAATTTTAGGAAAAGCCATGTGACTTACCTTCAGTTGACTCGTCCCCAACCTTCAAATTTTTTGATTTTTCCACCTCTAGCCCCATGACAGCCCCGTCATCCTTGCTGGACGCTGCCAAGGTTGACCCACCATCTCTGGCTTTTAACTTGTCGATAAAAACAATGTGATCAACCAGTTAACTCCATCTTTAGCTCTTGCCAGCTAAGTCTTTTGTCATTTCTAAACTTTAGTTCTTTTCAATGTTTAACTCCTTGTTAGCTCGGTCTTTGACTTCAATTGTCATCGGGCATCTCTATCCGTCAGGGTTGTCTGTCCATCGGGTAACACTGTGGTTCTGCTCGTCGGTAATGCTTGCTCGAGTATCACTGTGACTTTCCTCTCGAGGTTCTCTATCCGTCGGGGTGCACTATCTGTCGGTCTTTGTTGCCACTTAGTGCATACTAAAATTTTATACATTACTGATAGCATAAACTTTATCTCTCTAGTTCTTTGAATTCTTTGACACACTGTGTATAACCAATTAGATTTTATCAAGTTGACATCAATGACAATATAATACATTAACTAATTTAAGGTCTTGCATTAACTTTCTGCAGCTTGGTGATCATCAACTTAACATCTTCAAACATTCAATCAGTTATAGTTCATCAATCTCTCCCTTTGGCATTGATGGCAACACAATACATTACTACTAATAAAATATGAAATATATCATTTTTAGTTCATCAATCTACCAAACTTATTGCTCTATAACCAATACAAATGTATGGCTCTCGGTAAGCTCTTCTAGCTTAGATTTTTTTCTTGCAAAGTGCTTTCTTCAATCTTCAATCTCTTCACTAGATAGATGTAGCATCTTCTGATTCTATCTCTCCCTTTGATGTAGAATCTCTTCTTTTGATGTTGTCTCTCCCTTTGATTGTTCCTCTCCTTGATTATCTCTTTTTTTCTTTGACACTGTTAGATATACCCTCTCCCTTAAGTCATCTCTCCCTTAGGATACTTCACTCTCTCTGGATGATTATGATGGATCTTTCATATGTATATAATCTCTCCCTTTTTGGATATTCTCTCCCTTACAAGTTACATCTCTCCCTTTGACAACAATGCCAAAGTATATCATTCCTCCTTTTTATAATATACTCCTTGAATTTCCCTATCCATCAACAATACATTGACTCTGGTGTTCAGTGCATATAAGTACCTTTCTATGTACTGATGTATCTTTGCAGTCCATCTAATTTCTTGCATCAACATGAATGATCTTATGATTATGTCTAGGTTTATGCATCCTTCTAGTCAGCTTATTGACTAATAGACAAGGGTTAGACCCCTAGTATATTTCTTAGGTACTCAAATGTATCTTTAGGCAATGGCTTTGTGAATAGGTCTGCTAATTGTTCCTTGGATTGAACATATTCTAGTATCACCTCTTCCTCTTGTACTTGTTCTCTTAATTAATGATACTTGATTTCAATATGATTTATCTTAGCATGCATGATTGGATTCTTTGATATATTTATTGCACTGGTATTGTCACAATAGATAAACACTGGTCCAAGAATATTCATATTCATACCTTCCAGTAATTGTTTGATCCATGCAATGTTAGAGAAATTTGCAGCAATGGCCACATATTCTACTTCTGCAATAGATTGTGAGATGCATCCTTGCTTCTTACTTATCCACGTGACAAGTCTGTCACCCATAAAGAATGCTCCTCCAGTTGTGCTCTTCATGTCATCTAAGTTTCCAGCCCAATCAACATCTGTATAAACTTGAAGCTCAAATTTTCCTTCTCTTTTATACCATAATCCATATTCCTCAGTATTCTTTAGATATCTCAGAATTCTTTTGACAACAGTCATGTGTGATTCCTTGGGATTAGCAGAGAATCTCGCAACTATTCCAACTGCATGTGCTATATCTGGCCTAGTATGAATAATATACATTAGCTTTCCAATCATTGATCTATATAGGGTCTGATTTACGTCATTTGACTTATCTTCCTTTGTCAGCTTACATCTGGTTTCCATAGGTGTTCCAACTGGCTTGGAGTCTTCCATCTTGAATATATTCATCACTTCCTTGATGTATTTGGAATGTGTGATGTATATGCCTGCATCTTGTTGAAGAATCTGTAGACCAAGAAAGAATTCGATCTCCCCAAACATTGACATCTCAAATTCTTTGTTCATTTCATTAGCAAAGGATTTGCATAACATATCATTACCCCCAAATATGATATCATCAACAAATATTTCAGCAATCAAAATATTATCATCATAATCCTCTTTTAAGTACAAATTGCTATTTTCACTTGTTCTTGCAAATCCAATGCTTATGAGATAGAAGTGAATTCTTTCATACTAGGCTCTAGGTGCTTGTTTTAATCCATACAAGGCTTTGTGTAGTCTACAAACCATGTTTCTCTTGTTCAGATCAACAAACCCTTCTAGTTGTTCAATGTATACCTCTTCTTCTAGTATTCCATTTGGAAATGCAGATTTGACATCCATTTGGTATACCTTGAATCCTTTGAATGCAGCATAAGCAAGTAAAATTGTAACTCCTTCTAGTCTAGCAATGGGTGCAAAGGTTTATCCATATTCAATACCTTCTTCTTGTGATTACCCCTTGCATACTACCCTTGCTTTGTTTATTGTGACTTCTCCATTCTCATTCAGCTTGTTTCTAAATATCCATTTGGTATCGATGACATTCTTGTCATCCGGTCTAGGTACTAATGTCCATGTTCTGTTACTCTCAATTTTTTTCTATCTCTTCATTCATTACACTGACCCATTCTTCATTTTCAAGTGCAGTATTAATAGATTTAGGCTCAGAATCACAAATTAAACATCTAGTGTTCAGTGACTTACTTCTTGTTCTCATTCCAGCCTTCTTGTCTCCTAAGATTTGGTTATGTGGCTGATGTCTTCTGACATACTTGGAAAGTATCAGTTCAACTCTTTGTTCATCATTTTGATCATCATCTTGACCTTCATTCTGATATCCATCGCTCAGAACATCATTTTGAGAAATTCCTTGATTTTTGGTATTTGCAACCTAATGCTCAGGTGCAATGTTCTATTGCTCGGGAGGGATACACTGTTGCTAGGGTAGAGTGTTAGGTTCTTCATTGTAAGAAAACTTGTTGTATTCTTCTAGTTCTTTTCTTCTTTCGTCATCATTTTTCTCTGCATATTCATCTATTCTGACATTTGCACTTTCAATTATCTTGTTAGAGGATTTGTTAAGACATTTATAAGCCTTTCTTTTGGTGGAATACCCTAGAAATATTCCTTCTTCACTTTTGGATTCAAGCTTTCCATTTCTATCATCTTTCAAAATATAACATTGACTTCCAAAAATTCTGATGTAACTTACATTGGGTGTGTATCCATACCATAGCTCATAAGATGTCTTTTTGGTGTCTTTCTTCAATTGAACTATATTCAATGTGTAGACAAAAGTACTGCCATCTTCCCTCTAGAATGTTTGAGTGGTGCCTTTCTCTATCATCAGTGTTCTTGCACAATCAACAATGGATCTATTTCTTCTTTCAACAATCCCATTTTGCTGTGGTGTTCTTGGTGCATAAACCTATCTTTTAATTCCATGCTCATTGCAAAAGTTAGCGAATTCATAAGAAATAAGTTCTCCTCCTCTATCTGATCTTAAGCATTTTAGTTCCTTACCACTTTATTTTTCTACAATAGCTTTATACCATTTAAACATCTTGAATGCTTCTAATTTTTCTTTTAAGAACATAATTGTCATCATTCTAGAGTAATCATCAACAAAGAGAATGAAATAT
>MU222779.1:147384-203512 GCA_018584345.1 Thuja plicata
ACTCTCTTCCTCATGAAGCCATTGTGGATGATTCTACTTTTTGGGATGAACCCTTGGATAAAGACATTGATTTATCCCCTCCTCATGAAGAAGCTTTGATACAAGAGGGTGATTTATTAATGGATGATATATTCATACATGATGGTGACTCTTTTTCTAAAACACACTCCCCTTATGCAGACATTTTAGAGAAAGAAGAAGACATTATAGATACTTTATCTCCATTTGGGATTCCTTCCAGTGATGAGGCATTAGTGGAGAATGATATGAATTCCCTTAATTCTCTCCCTCTTAGTGATGATCTTATGGAGAATCAAGATCCTACCACATCTCCTCTTAAGATGTCTTCTCTACTTCCTTCTTGTGAATCTATTTGTAGTGTTGAGATAGCTAACATGGTCTATACAAAACCCTTGTTGACTATAAAAGGTTGTCCTCGCATTACTATCAAAGGTAAACCTATGGAGTCTTTAGATTCTTTTAATGATCAAGATTTGATAGCTCACACCTATCATACAAGGAATAAACCTCAACCTAATCCGGTGGTTCCTACTTCTTTACCACCTTCTCAATCCATTCTTCCATCTCCACCCCATCTTCCTAGCTAGGAGTATGATTTGATAAACCAATTGCGCAATACCCCTGCCAAGATTTCTTTATGGGAGCTTCTTCAAACTTCACCTACCTACAATAAAGCCTTGAAAAAATCTCTAGCAACTCTTCCCACTCCACCTCCTAAACAAGAGAACATCAATGCCTTCTTACAGTGCATGCATGCTACCCCAGGTCCTCCTGACATTGTATTTACTCATAAGGATTTACCTTCTAAAGAAGTACATAATCAATACGATGCTCTTATTGTTGTTGTTACTATCAATAAGAGTATCAGTCATAGGACCTTAATTGATAATGGATCTGGGCTTAATATTTTTAGCTTGGACATGCTCAAAGCGATTAAAGTCAATCTTTCAACTATTTAACCAGACAATGTTCCTATACATGGCTTTGATAAAATTCATGCATCATTACTTTACCTATCAAAGTTGGTCCGGTCATCTTTAATACTCCTTTTCATGTTATGCTCGAACCTCTTAATTATAACCTCCTTTTGGGTAGACCTTTGTTGCATGAGATGCATGTTTTTCCTTCCACCCTTCACCATAAAGTCACGTTTATTCACAATAACATGGTGTATACACTTCATGCGGATGATGCGCCAAATCCTTGTTTGAATATTCAAACCCACAATACTCCTATTACTAATAGTAATATTTCTTCCCCTAATGCTCTTCCTGGAGATGATTGGGGAACCTTCAATTTTAATCCTACCTTTATTGGAGATTATAAGGTTTCTGATCTTGATTTTATGAAGCAACAAAGAGAGTTTGAACAATAAGATTTTGCTTCTACTTCTAATTCCCTTCATAATAAATTTGTCATTTTTTCTACCCACTATGAATTTGTTGGTGCTTCGTAATCATTAGTTTCCTTATTAATTAAATCATGTTGATTTAATTAGTTGAGTTATTACTCTTTAGTGCTTAAGCTTTCTCTTAGGTGCATTAATAATTAATTCTTTTATTAATTATTAATGTGCAACCTAGCTTTTTTAGGCTTTAGGGTTTTGTTCACCTTTATAGGTTGAACCTTGTAATTCTTTTTTCATTAACTCGGATTATAATTTAGCTCTCACATTTTGAGTAACTTCTGAGTTCTTCTTTTTCCCTCTTTCTGCTTCTCTCCTGTAACAGGTTATTTGCATGCAGGTGTTCTTGGCGTTCTGTGGATTTGTATCTGTCAAATCCAAAGATAGATTGGTTCATCACTCTTCACAGGGTTTCTTCGACATCGTCCTTTGGATTCATTTCTTCCCAAGGGGAGGAATATCATTTTCCGCTTCAGGATCTCCTTTTGGATTCTACATCAGGCATCTACCATTGTGACAGGAGTTTCTTCATTATGGGGGGACTTTGGTGTCTCATCCCTCTCTCATGGGGGGGGCTGATTGTACTTATGGTCTTGAGAGAGTCTCTTGAGCCATTTCTTTTCTTCTTTTTTCTATCTTTTTTTGGAGAGGGGTTTTTCCCACTGGATTTTCTTCTTTGTCTCCAGTTTACAGAGATTTCCTTGTATTGGGTACCTGATCAGGCCTTGTTGTCGGGACCCATTTCCTGCTTTCATAGCTGTGCTAGGTTAGCTTACCCCCTGCGCTTAGCTTAAGGGGGGGTGTTAGAGTAATCATGAGTTTCCTTATTAATTAAATCATGTTGATTTAATTAGTTAAGTTATTACTCTTTAGTGCTTAAGCTTTCTCTTAGGTGCATTAATAATTAATTCTTTTATTAATTATTAATGTGAAACCTAGCTTTTTTAGGCTTTAGGGTTTTGTTCACCTTTATAGGTTGAACCTTGTAATTCTTTTTTCATTAACTTAGAGTATAATTTAGCTCTCACATTTTGAGTAACTTCTGAGTTCTTTTTCCCTCTTTCTGCTTCTCTCTTGTAATAGGTTATTTGCATGCAGGTGTTCTTGGCATTCTGTGGATTTGTATCTCTCAAATCCTACACTACTAATGATGACATACTGACTACTGAAGTCCCATTGACTCCTTTTGATATAGCTTCTTGTTATGGTCCTGGTTTTCATTTACTAGTTAAACAAGGATTCCATGGTCAAGGATGTGGTAAGCATAAACAAGGAATTCAAATGCCCTTACAGAATGGGGGCATGAGAATTCTTATGGATTGGGATTTAATCCTCAACAACACAACATCTCAAATAAAACTTCAAAACATGATGAACCTATGAAGGACTTTGACCAAGAAGTTATTTTGCCTAAACTCGTTTGTGCTAAGATGATTTCTAGACCTAAACGCAAGAAGAAACGTAGTCCACACTTGAAGACTCTTCCTTTTTTTTTGTATCATAGATTTCATGATCACTCTACTAATGAAAGTAAAGCTTTACATTATAAGAATAGGCAGCTCATTGATAGTAAAGTTATTTATATATCATGTGGCAATGAGTTGTATTTCAATCCTGTTATCTCTAAATAATATTTATGGAGCTCCATATTATGTAAACAATGTTAGCCTAATCCTTAGGGGATCATTGTCTTGCATAGTGTTGTGAGAAATATAATAGGTCCCCTTTCATCTTTGTTCCTATGCTTGGGGGGCAAGGATTCCATCTCCTTCTTTTCTATCTTTTCGGGATCCACTTTTCCCTTGGTTAAGCAATATCTATCTATTATGTGATATCCAATCATACATGAATTTTTTGGTTTGCATTGAGCAGCTATGTCCTTGATCATAACCTATTTCTTTGTTTAACATTGGGTTTCCATGGTTGATAAATCTCTCACCTTGGAAACTGAATAGTGTGCTATCCCTCACAAGGGTTACTTTTTCACTTCTTGCATGATATCTCTTTACATTCGTCCCTTCCATGGCCTCATAGGAGCTGTGACCTTCTTGGCTTGGACTAGGTGTTGTCTATGGATATTATCTTGATGTTGCAGAAGGATTTATCCTTGTTATTTTCTTTCTTTAACATGTCAAAATAGTATGTATTTTGCCATCTTAAGGAGGGGGGCATATATATGGCCTCCCTCATTCTATATTATTGCATTTTTGTTCTAACCTTTTGTTTTGTAGCATGCTAAATCCTCTGAAGGTAATGCACATAAGTTTCTAAATCCTGAAGAGATACGTATTCAATTACAATTCAATATGCTAAATCCTTAGAAGGTAATGCACATAAGTTGCTAAATCCTAAAGAGATACACATTTTACAAATGTATTCCATGGTGATACGAGGATACAGATCCATGGGTACTTCATAAAAGTCATTAAAAGATGCACTACATACATGCACAAAGCTGCCAGAAGGTGCACAACTTTATGGGGTGACTATCAATTTCTCACTTGGTGGACCATCCTATCTTTTTTGTGGTTCACAGTGAGATACACACATCTTACTAGGTGAGCTTATCACACCCTCTCTCTTTTTCTCTTTGACTGGTGATGTCTCTCTTATCGTGATCTTAGGGTTGACAAATACTTGAGTCCCAGGGGGCTTGAGGATTGCTTTGTCCCTTTTGATTTCAATAAGATTATCTTTTCTTTATGATCTCCTTTACCAAGAGTTTGCATCGAGTCTATACTCTTGCTAAAGTTGGGGCTAAATGTATCATCGGAAAATGGAAGCACTTCCATTTTGGACTGGTTTAGCCCTCTGAGTAAGTGGTTTGGGGTCATAGAAAATTCCTTTAATGTGTATTTGACTTGGATCTGGCTTTTCCCCCTGATTCTTCCCTATTTTCCACTTTTCTCCTACCTTTTCTAGCACCCTGCAGCTCTGTGATTCTGAGATTCTTGACCTCAGGGTCAAGGTCGACCTTTTGGGTCAAGGTCGACCTCGACCTTGACCTAGGTCAAGGTTGACCTCAAGCTTGACCTAGGTCAAGGTTGACCTTGAGCCTAACCTAGGTCAAGCTTGACCTCGACCTTGACCTAGGGTCCAAATTTCAAGATCCCAAGGTTTCTGGATATCGGGCTTCAGAAAGATTTAATTGTCGCTCTTGGGTCAGCTGTTTCGGTCTTTGAGGCAATGAATCTTGAAATTATATTAAATATAGGTCCACTTCTATGGGTATAGGTCTAATTGGAATTTAATTCTCCTATGTAGGCCTCTCTAGAAGATTGTGCCCTAGATTTGTATATAAGGAAGCTTTCTCCTCTCATTTTCTCTAAGTGAAAGCTAAGTGTGAAAGACAAGCTAAGAGGCAAGACTTGAAGAACTATAAACCAAGCATAAGCATGAATCATCTAAGAAAAATATATGCATGATCTATTGAAGCAAACATCTAATCTCAAGAATTCAAGCATTCAAATACATTCAAGCATTCAATTCATCAAGGAGATCCATTGGTAGCCATTGAAGGATTCAAAGCTCTATGGAGCTCTCTTGTTGAAGATTTCTCCATCCACATCCATGCAAGCCTCCTCTTCTTCCAAGATCTATTCAAGATTGGTGTTGAAGATCCAAAATAAAATGATTTGAGACATCCTACATCCTACATTCTACATTCTACATTAATTTGGTGCATACATACTTGTGGATTCAAGGATTCAAATCCTCCACAAGGGTTTCTATACAAGCAAGGTGAATTCTTTCATTTGCTTTGTTTACTTATGAAATTTAAATTATATTATAAGGTTAATTCCAAAACTGGGGTTTGACCAAGGCAAACCCCTCCCCCCAACAAAAAAAAACCATTTTTCTTGCAGGTACAGGTACAGAACAAAGAATTTAAGAGCATATTTGGATACCCTTTTAGGCCAACTTTCAAGATCTACGAACAAAATTTCCATCAAAGCAGTGCAGGTTAAGGTTGAACATTTTGGGGCACAATCATGGCCCACCAAAGAGGTCAAGGTTGAACTGAATCATAAAATAAAAATATTTCTAGGTTTTGTAGATCTCACAGTTTCGGTTCAAGGTCACAGAAATCAACAGTTTCTGAGACTGTTTGATAAGGTTTTTTGCAGATTTTTTTTCGGAGGTATGTATTTTATCCATTATCCTTTGCAAACATTTCCATATCTACATTCCTTATCATTACAATTAAATCTAAGTGGTTAAATTTTCCATAGGGTCTCTTTTAGGTGTTAATCCCCATTGTTCAAAACCCTATCTAAAGACCATCCATATTTTTCCACCTTACATATGTGTTGTAGAAATGTTTTGGCCATTCAAAGAACCTTTAAACATCAACATTATTTAGAACTATTCACTGAACCATTAAAAGACTAAAATTTCACTATATGGATGTAATATGTAATGATTCAATACATCTTAAGGAGATGTACAATGTAATGATTTGAATTCCTTAGGGAAATGAAATTATTTTTAATTTACAAGGTTTTTAATCTTTTTTGTTCAATGTATGTGTTGCAAAATTTATGTGTACATTTTATGATTTGAATATATTTTAAGGGGATATGTAATATGTTTAATGATTTGAATGTCTTAAGTGGATGTTTAAATAAGTAATGATTTGAATGTCTTGGGGTTTAATGAAATATTTCATTTTTAATTTACTTGAGTTTTGTAATGTTTATATGGTTAATGTTTAATTTTAGATCTGATTCGAATGTATAGTTTGTACATACAACACATATATTTATATACATGAACTATTTTGTTAATTCTATTTAATATACATGTGCGCACTTGCATTTTTTTTAATCTAGATTCGTACATCATCTATCATATCTATACATCATGGCATCCAGTGGCTTAGAGCCTAGTGTACATCATGATAGTGACCATGCATCACGAGCATTGTCTCATGGTACTCCATAGAGTAGGGAGAGTCATAGACATGGGACTATTTCTAGATTGCACGCCGCTCTAGCTCAGCTAGAGTGGACGCTACAAAATAATGTTGTCCTCCTAATAGGGAAATGTTGACATTCATTCACACTGAGCTTATGAGTATTATTTAGAAGGTTGAATCATACAATCCCTATGATGACACCTCCATTGACACATTTTATCAGAGCTTAGCTAGTACAGTATCAAGGACAATTACATGTAGGACTGTTGACATGGATGTTTTAGTGGCCAATGTTGAGGCCATGTTTGGACCTGATAACCTAGAGAAGAATGTTGTGAGAGCTTACAAAGTAAAAAAGTGTAAGGATGACCTCATGGCCCCCTTTATATATCCTAGATGGTTGGGGGCCCATCATATGTGGCCACCAAAGGATGAGGCATGCCACTCTATTTTTGCAAACAATCGTATGCAAAATTCCATTTAGGGTATGATGTTGATTACATAGACTTTCCACGACATGTGGTTTAGGGGCGGGGCAGATTTATAGATAAGTTCAGATGACCTGATGTACCATAACAACCTAGTAAGATGGTATTGGTGGGTCAAAACATTTTGGCTCTTCCAAAATGTTTAGAGGCCCACACTGGAGCTGGAGAGTCTATGACTATGGAGGCACACCTAGGTATGTACTCAAGCATTGTCGCCATCATTAGTCAGGTTGACCAGTTGGCATCTGATCGCGTGGAAACTTGTACATGTTATGATCTTGTATGAGATAAGTCATTGATAAGTCAAATCCTTTTTATGATCCTTAAATCTTCTACTAGCTTCCCACTCTTGATGATATAGCACAAAAGTTTGAGGATCATCTGCGCACGATGAGCTCAATGTTAGTGAGTGACCTCCTTGATGCTTATCTTTATACAATTGAACTTGCAATGATCTCATCTGCACATTCACCCACAAATCCTATGACATCCTCAAGAAATTACTCCAACTACATTTGTACCTGCATAGATAGCTAATGGTGGAAGGCTCACCAATAAAGCTAATAATAATGCAAATTTAAAATACAACTTTGAATTGATGAAGCCATCATATGAATTAAAGAATTAATGCCAAGCAAGTGCAAGCGCAACATGAATGACCAATTATTTTACACCCTAATTTGAAATTCAAATTTACCAACCAAAAAATTAATGAATTCATATAAGAAGAAATTTCCTTTGTCTTTTTCAGTGCAAATTCCCTATTTGTGCCCTGATCATTCCGTATTGTCTGCGTTTAGTTCATTATTCTCTGCAGAATCTAGATCTCCTTTGGAATATTTTTCTCTTGTTCAGGTTGGTACCCTTAGCTACCATTTATTTGGTGTTTTTTTTTTCCATATTTGTCTACTTATTGTATGTTCATATCTATTTTTACTTGTTTTCATTATTAAATCACGTGTTCTTGCATAACACTTTTCAGTTACTAATTTCATGTTTTCATATATCTAGCAAGTGTTCAGTGTATGAATTAGTTAGACACATTCAAATTATACTATTTTGAGTTACTAAGTTTTTCACTGTATGCATTACTTAGACACATCCAAATTTTAAGTTCTCCCATTACACTATTTTCAGTTAGTTATATCATTCTTTCAAAAATTAAGCTAGGGTTCAGTGTATGAGTTAGTTATGTTACTCCACTATATTCATATTTTCAGTTATTTACGTGCATTCAAAGTTTATTGTTTTTAGTTATTAAGGTGTTCACAGTCTACATTATTCTAACTGCATTCATAATTCGTGTTCTCACATTACATTTTTTTGAGTAAGATATATAATTTTTTTAGCAAATTAATCTATTTCATGTTGTCACTCTACGCGTTACTTACATGCCTTCAAATTATACAATTTTCAGTTAGTAAGGTGATCACAATATGTTTAGTTAGGTGCATTGAAACTTCATAATTAGGAGTGTCTTTCATAAATCAAGGTATTGGTCACTGTATCCATTCCTTGCATGCCTTCATATTAGACTATTTTGTGATAGTAAGGTGTACATAGTATGCATTAATAAACATGTATACATATAATTATAAGATATTTTTAATATGGGATCGCTCACTATGTCAACATTTGCATTAGGATTTCAATTTAATATAAACACTTGGGCCCTTACGTTAATCAAGGGTTCATATAATAATATGCATATTGTTGGGATAATGGAAATGATGTGTACTGAGAGGGGAGGGGTGAATCAGTACCCTTAAAAAATTTTCAATCAAATCTTGTAATCTATGTTCTTAATTAACCGATTGAGTGAATTGCATACATAGTCTCAATGTTGAAATGTAAATCCATGTAAAGTAAACAATACACATACATAAAATCAAATGATCATGACACTAGTATTTTGGTATCACAAAAAACCCCTGTTAGAAGGTTAAAACTACGGTGGGTATGAGACCCACAAAACTTCACTACTGCAAAAATAAAGTTAGTATGTTAAAGCTTTACAAAATGATCAATTCTAATGATCTTACCCCATTAGGAGTAACAATAAGATCGATTCAATCTACCTCATGTGAGGATTTTGCAACACAATCTATGTGTGCACTTGGTTAAGAGATTTACAATAAGCCTATTAAGTCTACTCTGTTAAGATAGTTAAGAGTCTATTACAATTATTAGAGAGTAAAAAAAATTTGATTTATTAGATTTCCACAATCCATTGAATTTGAGCTTTGATTTCTGGTTTTTGATGTGTATGTTTTTAAGCATCTGATTTGAAACATATACAATCTCAAAACATATACAATCTTGAACATATACAATCTCAATATTGCTAATACAGATCCAATAAGTTCATAAAAATATACATCACCTTAATGTGAATGATAATACCTTATGCTTTGTTCTGCTCGATAGCCTTGCCTTAGTAATGTAAACTAATTTCTGGAATGTAGTCTCTTTCTGAAAATCCCTTGCATGCTAGCTGATGTCTATAGTATGGTGGCTACTTGATAATTTCTTGATCAACATACATAACAAAATTTGACATCCATACAATTATATATCAAACCATATGACCTAATTAGAGTTTAACAATTACATCCTTATCCTAAGATCAATAGTGTACATAATTTACCTTGATCATCTACACATAGGAGAGATAAACAATTAATGTTGTATATCCATAATTAATGTCCTCCTCGATCGTGTAAACTATTATCTAGGTTAGCTAAAATTTGTTACATAGATTAATGTGTCATAACAAACTTTTAGGTGGTCTCTATTCCACTCGGTTATGTTTTCTCTCGGTTCTCGGTGATGCTTTGTATCTCAATTATACTGGTGCTCGGTTATGCTTGTAGCTCGGTGTTATCTTCTTCTTGGTTTAGTCTATCTACTCGGTAATCACTATACTCGGTTTACTCTGAGTGTGATCAGTTCTCTCTGTTGACTCTGCACTTTGGTGATTAAACCGTCTATCCTATTTTTGACTCTATTATCGACTGTCCATTATGTCTTCTTGATAACTAACGATAAATTCAATGTGCAATTGGAGTAACATTCTCCCCCTTTGGCATTAGTATCAAAAACTTTGTACTGTACATACTGATATACATAGTGACTCCCCCTTTGTACATGCTCCCCCTTTGTATATACTTGGTATATGTATATGAACTCATACAGATGATTATAGTATCCCCCTTTTACTATATAAATATACATATATTTCCCCCTTTTTTAAATTAATGACAAAAGGCGTATAAATTACAGTTTGTCAAAAATATTGGGATGAGCATTCTTGAGAGTTTCTAATAATTTCTCCCATTCCTCCTTCAAATTCTTGAGGGTGAGTAGGTCTAGATTTAGCTGAGCATGCATATCATATATGCTTTCTATCACTGATAGTTCTGGGGTGGAAATGAGATTCTTTTCCTTTGTCACATGTTTCTACATCATCACTAAATGTGGTAGTAACATTGCCTGGAGCTTGGTTACTTGCTCTCTTATTTGTTCCTCTTCTTTCTATAGGTCAAGTCTTAACCACTTGTTCTGAAGTACCTTGGTGTTACAATGCATCTGTAATGCATGTTGCTTGGTTGAAAGACTCTGTGCACTAGCCTTTAGATCTTGATCTATCTGCTTTATCTTTTCACTAATCTCAGTAGTGAAGTGGTTTAATGTGCATAATTGTTGTAGAATAGTAATGGCTTCCGATTTGATAGCTTCTAGACCATTTACAAGTTTTGATAGAGTTACCTTATGTACTGCCACTGCTTGGATGATCTTCTCTGTAACTTTATATTGGATTTTCTTCTCTTCTCTTTATTCTAGTTTCTGCTCAACATCAATATCAAGATGGTCAATTGCCTTGAAGAGCAGTTCAATTTGTTCCAGTTGGGGGCTTGTTCATCAATGTTGATATCTGGAACAACTTGCATTAAGATCTCTTTTTCTTTCTCTAGTACTTGAGCACTCTTTGCTTCTAGTCTAAGCTTGTCTTGTGTTTCCTTTTTGGTGCAAAGTTCACCATATTTCTTCAGTGTTTCTAGATCAGGTGTCTTTGGATCCCAGTTAGGAATCTCTATAATCTCATCGAGTGTAACTATTTCCTTCTTCTTCTTCTTCTTCTTCTTCTTCTTCTTCTTCTTCTTCTTCTTCTTCTTACCTTCACCACTTGATGACGGTGAAAGTGCTAAAGATAACTGATCCTTTTGCTCAATTTTTTACTTTGATTTCTCGGTACTCAGTGTGATACCTTGGTGAGGTGCCTCGGTAACTGAACTTGTGTTGGTAGTAGATGCATCTAATGTCTTGTCAAGATTTTATTTGTTACCGTCACCTTTTTCCTCTGCAACATCAGTGTTATCCTTAGGTGTATCATCTTGTGTCATCCGACCACTATGCTTCGTGTCCTTACCATGATCTTCACCCTTATCTTCAGTTGTATTTGTTGCTTGCTTGGGTGGCTTTTGTTGTGCTTCGGTATCCATCTCAATTTCTTTGACTAGAATAAGTAACTGTCCAGGTACATTCGCTTGGGCGACCTATGATGTATCTCGCTCATCAATAGTCTCAGTTGATCCAATTGACTCATCTTCCTTGGCTTTGTCATCTGGATCCCCTTTAGTTACATCAGTTATTGTGATATCCGGGTGACCTAAATTAGTCAAAAGTTTAGGAATACCATCTAACACATTATCAATTTCTGCATCATCAGTTGTTGTAGGTTCTGTACTCAGTCTATTAGATGCAACAACATTTACTTTCTCGGTATCATGGATGTCCTTGATTGGATTCATCAATTCATTCCAAATATTGGTGCTCTCAATATCCACTTCCTTCATATTACCTTGTAGGATATTCAATTTTCTTTGTTTCTTCAGAAATTGCTTTGCATATTGCCACATTATATGATGAATTTCCTCAACTATGCACTTGGCTTTAATAAGTGTGAGAGTTTCTTCTCTCATCTGTTTCTTAGTTTGGAGTGCATATGTCCATATAGATGATATTCTATCATATAGTTTTGATGGAATTGAAGTAGCAAACTCAACTAGAACTTGTTTAAAGTTAATCATCATACCTATTATTGCTTCTTCTAGCTTATTCTTGTGCTTGGTGGTCATATTAGAATATGCATGTATCTTCAGATGTGCTAACTGTCTGGTAGTCTTTATTATATCTGCAATCTCATCAATTATCTATGATTGATTATTCTGTGCAACCTTAAATTGTTCTCGATTATCATCAGAATCATCCTTGTCATCTTTGTTTCACACATATCTCCTCTTTGGTTTTGGTGCAACAGTAGTAGTACCCTTCTTCTTTCTTGTCTGGTATGTAAATTTTGGTGAGGGTCTGGTTATTTTTGCTACACCTTTATTCAAAGGTGGTGAATCCTTTGTCACCGACTGTGAGATGGTCTTTGATGATGATTTAATCTTTGTATTCTTGCTTCATTTGGCCTTAGGTGCCTTGATTGGTTCTATATCTGACTCGGTATCATCAATTTCTTTCTCTTGTAACTTTTCAGTCATCAGTCTTCTACCATCAACAACCATGTTTCTATCTTGTTCAACTTTATTTGCATCATTCAAGACTTTAACCATTCTAACCATTTGTGTATCTTGACCAATCTGCAGTGCTTTCACTTGTTCAGTAAGTTGTTGATTTCTTTCAGATAGCTTTAATATGATTCCTTTAGATGCATCAGATGTGCTACCAGATTCAGATCCAGATGTATCAAATGGTTCATGAACCTCTTGTTCATGATAATCAATCTCACGAAAGTGAAGTGCCATGTCCTTTCTCTTAATCAACATCTCCCTGAGTTTGTCTTTAGCTTCCTTATATTGTTTGACATAGATCTGCAGCTGTAACTTTTGATTCTTAATAGTTTTGTCAAGTGTATACCTCTCCATTGAAAGATATTTTCTCTTCAACTATTAAACCTTCAAAATAAGAGAACTAGATCTGATACCAATTTTTGGATAATTGAAAGGATGTGTACTGAGAGGGGAGGGGTGAATCAGTGCTCTTAAAACTTTTTCAATTAAATCTTGTCATCTATGTTCTTCATTAACCGATTGAGTGAATTGCATACATAGTGTCAATGCTGAAATGTAAATGCATGTAAAGTAAATAATACACATACATAAAATCAAATTCTCATGACACTAGTATTTTGGTATCGCAAAAAACCCCTGTTAGAAGGTAAAAACTATGGTGGGGATGAGACCCACAAAACTTCACTATTGCAAAAATAAAGTTAGCCTATTAAAGCTTTACAAAATGATCACTTCTTATGATCTTACCCTGTTAGGAGTAATAATAATATCGATTAGATCTACCTCGTGTGAGGATTTTGCAATGCAATCTATGTGTGCACTATGTTAAGAGATTTACAATAAGACTGTTAAGTCTGTTGTGTTAAGAGATTTAGGAGTCTATTAAAATTGTTAGAGAGTAACATAAATTTGATCTCAAACATATACAATCTCAATATTTCTGATACAGATCCATTAAGCTCATAAAAATATAGATCACCTCAATGTGAATGATAATACCTTCTTCTCTGTTATGCTCCGTAGCCTTGCCTTAGTTCTGTAAACTAATTTTTTCATTGTAGTCTCTTTCTAAAAATCCCTTGTCTGATCTCTAATGTCTATAGTATGGCAGCTACTTGATCATTTATTGATCAATATACATAACAAAATTTGACATCCATACAATTATATATCAAGAAATATGACCTAATTATGGTTTAACGATTACATCCTTATCCTAAGATCAACGGTGTACATAATTTACCTCGATCATCTACACATAGGAGACATAAACAATTAATATTGTATATCTGTAATTAATGTCCTCCTTGATCATGTAAACTATTATCTAGGTCCTCTTAAGAGTTGTTACATAGATTAATGTGTCATAACAAACTTTTAGGTAGTCTTTGTTCCACTCGGTTATGTTGTCTCTTGGTGCTCGGTGATGCTTTGTATCTCGGTTATGCTTGTAGCTCGGTGTTGTCTTCTTCTCAGTTTAGTATGTCTACTCAGTAATCACTATACTCAGTTTACTCTGAGCGTGATCAGTGCTCTTGATTGACTCTTTACTTCGGTGATTAAACCAGCTATCCTATTTGTGACTTTGTTACTGACTGTCCATAAGTTCTGCTTGATAACTAATGACAACTTCAATGTGCAATTGGAGTAAAAAACTTCATATTAGACTATTTTGTGAGAGTAAGGTGTACATAATATGCATTAATAAACATGTATACATATAATTATAAGATATTTTTAATATGGGACCGCTCATTATGTCAACATTTGCATTAGGATTTCAATTTGATATAAATACTTGTGCCCTTACGGTAATCAAGGGTTCACATAATGAGATGCATCGAAGGACCCTTCAAAATGAACTGACACCCCATGACAAACCTTGGTTACATGTTCCTTGCTCACTGTCTTCAATGTAATTGACCAAATTTGGGTCATAACCTAACCACCGCAAGCTCTAAAACCATGTTTATTTATGATTCTTTCCACCAGTTTCTCAAAAAAATTTATCCCACAAACGCTTCTCACAAACTTCATTTCTCTACATGCAATGAGGGTTTCAATCCACCACTTTGATTCGCTAAGCTTGTATTGACTGTGTGCATTGTTAAATTGTCATTGAATTGTTTGTCACATTGATTCTACTCATTTCCTAAGATTACATTAGTTGTGTGCATTATTAAGTTGACATTGAATTGTTTGTCACACTGATTGTATTCATTTTATAAGCTTACAATGGCTATATGCATTGTTAAGTTGACATTGAATTGTTTGTTTCGTAATTATTGTTTGCATTCTTAAGTTGACATTGACTGTATGCATTTGTCTTATATTATATTGTGACATTATCACATGGAATCTCAAATAAATAGGGTACATTGTCAATAATATGATTAAATATTCTAGTTTAATCATAAAATTAGCTTATTGTATTCATTTTCTAGTGTAATCATGAAATATTATTGTATTCATTAGCTTTTACGATTTCTTGTTTGTTTCAACCATTTCTCTTTAGATGGTAAGACTACTACTAAAGATGTGATGTATGTAGAAGGATTGAAACACAATCTTCTCAGTGTTGGTCAGCTAATGGACAAAGACTATGGACTCTATCTCAAGGATGGTAGATGCAGGATTGAGAATGAATGTAGGATAGATATTGCTATGGGTTCCAAGAGAAAAGGAAATATATTCCACTTGAATTATGGTAAATGACTTGTTTGATTGCACAAATTGATGAAATTTTTGGAAACTACAATTAAAACAATTATTATATTTCCATCGATGTCAAACCTTAACTGGTAAGACAGTTGCTATCTTGTAAAGTGCCATATCAATTTATTGATGAAGAAGATTTGAAAAGGAGAGATAACAAGAATACCTCATGAAATAGTTGAGTTATGTGAAACTATAATGGGTACTTGATGAGATCGCACCTTGACAAGGTAATATATTGTTTATCTTAAGTCTAAGTGAAGTTTGGATGACTACAAGATTAGTCTTGACCGAGTAACAAAGTAGAAGATTAAGGAACTTAAGTATGTGTCGAGTAGTGCCGAGTGATGCGAGTGTCGACCGAGTGATAGTATGTGCCAAGAAAATTTAGTGTCGAACGAGCATCATTATTTTCCAAGTGTCAGAGAATTACCGAGTTACACAGAGATAACCAAGCGACAGAATATAGTATTGACCGAGGGTCAGTATTATGACAGTTTGAGAGATATTTAAGATCCCAGCTGACATAACTAATTTTCTTGGGATATGTGAAGCATATTTAAGATAAGGATAATTGTTATGGAGAATTAAATGAGCATTTAATATATTTTTAACCATTTTATGTATGGATTCAAGAAGGATTTTTAGGATGTATTCTACAATGTAGAGGGAAATGAAATGATGAATGGATTCTTTGGATCTGACCTAACCCTAAGATCTACGGTGATGATTAAGAGAAAATAGATCGAGCTACCTGATCAGAGAGGTATAATTTTAACCTAATTGTAGGTTATGAGTGTGTGGTATGAGGTTAATTCAGTTGATTGGAAAAATCTAAGCAGACAAAAGAAAAGGCTAAAGAGTGCAGTACAAGACTACACAATGGTGATTGCTTGAAGGATTTCCAAGCAAATCTAAGTGATGAAGATGACAATGAAGGCTAGTCAGTGAATTAGAATTTGAGATATAATTGGATCTATATTTTCAAAGTGAGTTGTATGTTTCATATCACATTTTGATGTTACTTTCTAACCATTATATCAGTTGCAAAATATTTTTAAACAAGGTTGACCTAACAATCACAATGTTAAATCCTTTAATCAAGCTGACATTCTAATGGAATGGTCTAATCCCTCTAACAAGGATCACTTCTAACAAAGTGATTAAATCCTTTAACCAGGTCACATTTAACAGTGTGTATTGTAACCTTTAACCAAGTTGGCTTTTCACAGAGCTCACTTTAGAAGAGTGAAAATTGGTAGCATGTTACTGGTGGTTTTCCCATATTGGGTTTCCACGTTAAATCCTAGTGTCATACTTGTGTGAATGTTATTTGATGTGTTGTACTATTAAGGATTTATATTATGCAAGTTGATTACAGTAGGACAATAAACTGCAAGTTTATATTATTGATTATATGCTACAGAGACCAAGTGGATTACTGAGTGGATCTGAGTTGGTTGAAGTGTTTGAAAGTTTAATTGGTCATCTGGACATTGGATAACTTTTCACCCCCCCACTCTTAGTTATTCTAAATCATTATAATAGTTGGTATCAAAGATGTTGTGGTGCTTGTAGAGAAAAGTTTGAAGGTACTTGAAGCTAAAGATCAAGATGTATAAAAAGGAGGTACCAAAGCGGAACAAGGATAATTTACCTGCATGACAAAGTTTGATGAAGTTGCACCTAAATGGAATTGGAGATCCTAAAAAATAAAATGTGGAACAATATTTCATAATAGTGTCTACTGTTATGACAACTCAACAGATGAAAGAAAAACAAGAACACAACCAAGCAATGTTGGAGATTGCATCTATCCTGAATTTTAATACATGATTGCAAAACTGCAAAAGAAATATGGGATACACTGGCAACTATATATGGAGGTGATACAAATGTACTGAGAGCCAAATCTGAAAGCTTGAGAGGTAAGTTTGATGAGATGAGAATGCATGATGGTGAAACTATCGTTTAATATTGTAGCCGAGTTAAGGAGGTTGTAAATGTTATTAGAGGAGCAAATGGAACATTAGTGATGATAATGTTATTAGCAAGGTACTGAGAAAATTACTTCCTATATATGCTATTAGAGTATCTACAATGCAAGAATTGGGATGTACTCCCAATAACAACTTAACTCTGGAAGTTCTAGTTGGTAGACTTTACTAATTTTGAAATGTCAAATTTTGATAATTACACTCCTCATCATGTTGATTTTGCATTTCAATATTGACTCTTCATAAATCAAAGAAAGGAAAAGAAAGACATGTGCATAGCGACAGTGACACTTCTGATGAATATCTTGGTGAACTTGAAGCACTTATGGCTAGAATACTACCGAGAGGAAGAGGAAAATTCAAAGGTAAACTTCCTATAATTTGTTTTTCATGTATCAAAGTTGATCACATTGTTGCAAGATGTCTTGACATGAATGACAAGGATGAGAGAAGAGAAAGAAAGTATAAAGACAAAAGGGATGACAAATATTTTAGAAGGTATAAGGACTATAAAGAAAAAGGTAATAAATCCTGCTATAATACTGAAGAAGAAACTGGTAGTGAATCTGATAAATATGATGACAGTGATATAGAAGTTGTTTATGTTGCTATGAAAGATGATTCTGATGAAGATGAGAAAACTACACTTATTTCATATACGAGTAAAGGTGATAGATGGATAATTGATAGGGCTTGCTCACATCACATGACTGGAGATAAAATTAAATTTGAAACCTTAAACTATTGCAAAGGTGGTAGTGTTAAGTTTTGCAATGAAAAACCATGTCCTGTGAAAGGAAAAGGATCAATAAAATTGACTGATAAGATTATATGTGACAATGCCTATTGGGTTGAAGGTCTAAATAGTAATTTTTTGAGTATTTCTCATTTGAATACTTCTGGATACCAAGTTGATTTCCATCACAAAAAAGCTAAGATCTTTGATACTACTTGTGAACTGATTGGAAGTGGAGAACAGACACGAGGTAATTTGTTCTATCTAGATTTATCTAATGAGACATGTTTGGTTTCACAATATGATGATATATGGTTATGGCATAAGAGGTTATGTCACGTGAACTTTGACAATTTGGAAAACATTAGTAAGATGAAAAGAGTAAGAGGGTTACCAAGATTGAAGAAACTTGATAATGTTATGTGTAAGCAACTTCAGTTGGGCAAGATGACAAAGTCTAGTTTTAAGAGCAAAACCTATTCTTCTGATAATGTTTTGGAATTGGTTCATACTGACCTCTATGGACCTATTGGTGTACAAATCTATCGCGGTGATAAATATTTTATACTTTTTGTTGATGACTACTCTGGAATGATGATTGTAATGTTTCTCAAAGAAAAATCTGATGCTTTTCAGTTGTTTAAGTTATATTTGGAAAAAAGTTGAAAAAGAGACAGGTAAGAGCTTGAGATGTCTGAGATCTGACAGAGGAGGAGAGTTTATATCTAATGAGTTCAACTTATTATAAAATGATAGAGGAATTAAAAGATAGATGTCTTCTCTAAGAACTCCCCCACAAAATGGCATAGCCGAGAGAAGGAATAGATCAATAATGGATTGTGCTAGAACACTGATGATAGAAGAGAATGTTGTACAAAAGTACTGGAAAGAAGGTGTAAGTACAACAGTCTATACCTTGAACCAAGTACAACTCAAGAAATGTACTGATATTACACCTTATTAGTTATGGTATAATTATGCACATAATATAAAATATTTTAAAGTTTTTGGGAGAAAATGTTATATACTAAAGGATAGTAGAAATGGAAAACTTAATGCTAAGAGTGATGAAGGCACATTCCTAGGTTATTACACTAAGAGAAAAGCGTATAAGTGTTTGAATTATAACACTAACAAAGTTGTGGAAAGTGCAAATGTTAGAATTGATGAATATGCAGAAAAGAATGAAGTGGAATGCAAGAAAAAATCTAAAGATTATAGATCTTTTGTTTATATGACTGAAGGATAGCTCAGAAGTGTGTCTGAACCTGAAAAAGAAGCTACCAAACAACATAATGATGTTGCCGAGAAACAACAAGAAAATGTCGAGTTACAGAAAGACGTTGCTGAGTATCAGGAGGAGACTGCCGAGGAAGAAGTAGAGACACAAAATGAACCTTAAATTAATTTTTGATGGTGAATTTGAGGATGAATAGCAAGAGAAAAAAAGACCAGAGCCTACACTAGCAAAATATGTAAGAAGAAATCATAAAATAGATCAAATAATTGGAGATAAAGATTCAGAGGTCACGAAAAGAAGCAAATTGAAAAATCTGACATGTTTATTATGGGAATTTGAGCCAAAATCAATGAAAGATGCTTTAGGAAATGAAGATTAGATAAAGGCCATGAATGAAGAGATTCAAAATTTTGAGAAGGAAAAGTCCTCGACACTAGTACCTATACCAAAGGACAAGAATTTTATTGGAACAAAGTGGACCGTATTTAGAAACAAGCTAAATGAACATGGAGAAATTATAAGAAATAAGGCCAGACTGGTATGAAAAGGTTATGCACAAGAAGAAGGCATTGAATATGGTGAGACGTTTGCCCCAGTTGAAAGATTGGAAGGAGTTAGAACTTTGTTGGCTTATGTAGCCTACAAGGGATTCAAATTGTATCAATTGGATGTCAAATCAACATTTCTGAAAGGAATACTAGAAGAAGAGGTATACATTGAACAAGCTGAAGGATTTGTTGATTCAAGAAACAAGAAAATGGTTTGCAAGCTACATAAAGTGTTGTATGGATTGAAGAAAGCCCCTAGAGAATGGTATGAGAGATTGCATAATTACTTAGTCAAGATTCAATTTACAAGGACAAATGACAACAATAATCTATACTTAAAGTTTGAGAAAGGTAAAGGGATATTGTTAGATGAAATATTTATTGATTATATCATATTTGGAGAACAAGATGTTTTATGCCAATTATTTGAAAAAGAGATACAAACTAAATTTGAGATGTCTATGTTTGGAGAGATCAAATTTTTTGTTGGTTTTCAAGTATATCAGATGAAGAAAGGTATCTACATTACACAATCTAAGTATATCAAGGAGATACTAAATTTTTTTGGCATGGAAGACTCCATACCTGTAACTAATCCTATGGCTATTGGATAGAAACTATCAAAGACTAATGAGACAAATGAAGTGAATCAAACCCTGTATAGATCAATGATTGGAAAACTACAATATGTTGTCCAAAGTAGACTAGATATTGCATTAGCAATTAGGATTGTTGCAAGATTTTATAGAAATCCTAAATATAGTCACTTAATGGAAGTGAAAAGGATTCTAAGATATTTGAAGGGAATAGAGGACTATAGATTCTACTACAAGAAGAATCAAAAGTTTGAACAGAAAGTTTACATAGATGCAGATTGGGTAGGTAATGTTGACAAAAGAAAGAGCACAAGTGGAGGTGCATTATTTTTAGGAAAGAGATTAGTCTCTAGGAAAAGTAAGAAACATAACTGTATTTCTCAATTTATAGAAAAGGCTGAATATGTTGCAGCAACAGTAAATTGTTCAAACATAATGTGGATCAAGCAATTATTGAAAGGTATGAAGGAGGAGATCATAGAACCAGTTATTATTTTTTGTGATAACACTAGTGCTATTAATATTTCAAAGAACCCTATGATGCATACAAAGACCAAGCATATTTCTATCAAATATCATTACTTGAGAGAGATGGTACAAGACAAAGAAGTAAGACTTGAATATCTTAATACAAAGGAATAGTTGGAAGATATATTTACTAAGGATTTACCTAAGGATGCTCATGAGTATCTAACAGGAAAATTATGGGTGATTCCCCTATCTGAGGCTAATTGAGATTATAATGGAGTGGTTGCATCGAATGTGTTACATAGAATATCTGATAGATTGATGCAAAAGGTGGTCACACTTGAGGTGTTTTCTGAAGCTGTGAATTATTAAGCAAAAGATGTTGATCAGTGACAAGAAAGATGACAAAGGGAGCATAGAATTCACAAACTTGACATAGAGATATCCACATAAAGAATATGTATGTCTTTTACATTTTTGTCAAAGAGGGAGATATACATAAGAGAAATTAGTAAGGGAGATATACATAAGGGAGAATAATACATGGAAACATTGAGGGAGATATACTATGAAAGAGATTACATAGAGAGAAATATATCTAAGAGGGAGACAATATTTGTATTGGAGAGAATCAGAATGAAACTAAGGACATGAATGAAAATTTGTTTACATAACATACTTTTTGGATTGTATGGGAACCTTGCATATGTTGTTTGTTTGCATGTGTTTTCCATCAATGCCAAAGAGGGAGATTTTTGGAAACTACAATTGAAACAATTGTTATATTGTCATTGATGTCAAACCTTAACAGGTAAGACAAATGCTATCTTGTAAAGTGCCATATCAATTTATTGATGAAGAAGATTTGAAAAGGAGAGATAACAAGAAGACCTCATGAAATGGTTGAGTTATGTGAAACTGAAATGGTTACTTGATGAGATTGCACCTTGACAAGGTAATATATTGTTTATCTTAAGTCTAAGTGAAGTTTGGATGACTACAAGATTAGTCTTGACCGAGTAACAAAGAAGAAGATTAAGGAACTTAAGTATGTGTCGAGTAGTGCCAAGTGATGCGAGTGTCGATCGACCAACAGTACGTGCCGAGAAAATTTAGTGTTGAGTGAGCATCAATATTTTCTGGGTGTCAGAGAATTACCAAGTTACACAGAGATGACCGAGTGACAAAACATAGTATTGACTGAGTGGAGAATTAAATATACATTTAATATATGTTTAACCATTTTATGTATGGATTCAAGAAGGATTTTTACGATGTATTCTACAATGTATATGGAAATGAAATAATGGAAGAATTCGTTGGATCTGACCGAACCCTAAGATCTATGGTGATGATTAAGCAGCAATAGATCAAGCTACCTAGTCGGACGTATATTTTTAACCTAATTGAAAGTTATGAGTGTGTGGTATGAGGTTAATTCAGTTGATTGGAAAAATCTAAGCAGCAGGAAGAAAATATTGAAGAGAACAACACAGGATTGCACAGTGGTGATTGCTTGAAGGATTTCCAAGAAGATCTAAGTGATAGAGATGACAATGAAGGCTAGTCAGTGAATTAGTAGTTGAGCTATAATTGGATCTATATTTGCAAAGTGATTTGTATGTTTTCGATCACAATTTGTTGTTACTTTCTAACCATTGTATCAGTTGCAAAATACTTTTAAACAAGGTTGGCCTAATAGTCATATTGTTAAATCCTTTAATCAATGTGACATTCTAATGGAATGGTATAAGCCCTCTAACAAGGCTCACTTCTAAAATATTGATTAAATCCTTTAACCGGGTCACATTTATCAGTGTGTGTTTTAACCTTTAATCGGGTTAGCTTTTCACAGAGCTCACTATAGAAGAGTGAAAAATTGCTAGCATGTTACTGGTGGTTTTTCCCATATTGGGTTTCCATGTTAAATCCTGGTGTCATAATTTTGTGAATGTTATTTGATGTGTTGTACTATTAAGGATTTGTATTCAGCAAGTTGATTACAGTAGGACAGTAAACTGCAAGTTTATATTAATGATTATTTGCTATAGAGATTGAGTGGCTTACTGAGTGGATATGATTTGGTTGAAGTGTTTAAAAGTTTAATTGGTCCATCTGGAGCTTGGATAAAATTTCACCCCCCTCCCAGTTATTCTAAATCATTCTAACATAAATTTGGCTATGGCACAAAAGGTTATGTGATGTGAACTTTGATAGTATTATGGCAATAAGTTCTAAACATGTTGTTAGAGATTTTCCTAAAATGAGGAAGCTTGCCAATGCTACTTACAAGGAATGCCAATTAGGTAAGAAAAAAATAACTAATTTCAAGTCTAAAGTAGTAAACTCAAATGGTTTTCTAGATCTTATTCATACTGACTTGTGTGGTCCCACTAAGATATGAAGTATGCAAGGGGATAGATTTTTTTTATGTTACTCATTGATGATTATTCTAGAATGGTATGGGTAGCTTTCGTAAAGGAAAAGTATGAAACAATTGATAAATTTAAGATCTTTAAGAATCTTATTGAGTCTGAGACATGATTAAAATTGAAGTGTCTAAGATTAGACAGAGGTGGTAAATTCACATCTGGTGAGTTTGACTCCTTTTGTTAGAGAAATGGGATAAAAAGATAGGTTTTGGCTCCATGAACAACATAGTGGAATGGTGTAGTTGAAAGGAAGAACAAGTCCATTCTTGATATTGCAAGAACCATGATAATTGAAGGAAAATTTTTGCATATCTTTTGGTGAGAGGGATTTAGCAATAAGTATACACTCTTAATCAAGTACAAATAAAGGGATATATAGGTAAGACACCTTATAAAATTTGGTGTGGAAATGTTCCTACTATGAAGCAATTTAGGATCTTTTGCAGTTAATTCTACATAAAGAGAGATGAGGACATTGGAAATTTTGATGCCAGAAGTGACGAAGGCATATTCCTTGGATACTCCACTAAAAGAAAGGCTTACAAATGTTACAACAAAAGGTTGAAGAAGATATTAGAAAGTGAAAGTGTAAAAGTGGATGAAAGCATTTCAAGTTTATCCAAATTAGGGGGATATGATTCTAATGACTAGAATATTAATAGAAATTAGGGAGAACTACAGAATTATCAAAACCAAGTTCTAGAAAATATGGTGAATGAATTTGAAGATGGCTACACAAGTGGAGAAGATATAACACAAAAGCATGAGGTAAGACCAAAGACACCAAGGTATGTGAGATTAAATGACTCCGAAGAACAAATTATTGGAGATAAAAATAAAGGTGTTCATACTAGGAGAAGGATTGCTAATGAACAGGTCTTCTTAATCTCACAACTTGAGCCAAAAGATGTAAAAGAAGCCTGGAAGGATGATAATTGGTATAAGGCCATGGAAGAAGAATATTGAGAAGAATAATACATGGATTCTTATTCCCAGGCCAAAGGAAAACAATGTCATAGGTACTAAATAGGTATTTAGAAACAAAGGAAATGAGGATGGAGAGGTTGTGAGGAATAAATAAAGGTTCATATGAAAATGCTACACTCAAATGGAAGGTATTGATTATGATGAGACATGCACTTGTCACACAATTAGAAGAAGTGTTTATAGAGCAACCGGGTGGATTTCAACTGGCTAATGTTGGTTAACAAATTTATCACCTAACTCTATATTATTATGCCCATGGAGGTGACAAATGTAACCATAATTGAACCAGTCTCTAATGATTACTAACTGACCGATTCTTTGCTTGTTTTAAAAGGTGACAACTACCTTCATAAAATGTTCAATATAAAAATAATCCACTCAAGATTTATTTTAACTAGAAAGAAAATTATGGAAGGAGTTTTAACTAGAAAGCTTTGAAAGGTAAACACATAATCATAAATTGAATTTCAAGTTTTTAGATCTAAACTAATTACCACAAAAAATATCATTCATAGATAATCCTTTTGCAATAATAGAAATAACTAAATACAAATAATCCCAATATAAGATCATCCACTGATTAACCATTTATCACAAATAGAAAAGATCCATTTATCATAACTCAGAGATTATGCATATCTGAAATCCACCAGTGTCTTTTATATATTGAGAATGATCTTGAAACAAAGAAATATAACTAAGTCTTTTTGCTTCTAATGAGTAAATCAAAGTTTGCCTAAAAATACCCTAAACTTCATCCAAGATCATCTATTTTAAAAACATAAAAGTAACAGTTTCTTGAAGACAACCGTTTTAAAACTAAGTCCTTTAAAGTATCAAAGAGTTAATATACCAAATAAACTAATTAAAAACCGTAGAAATTAAATTGCCACTTCATCTCCCGCCTCTTTATCTTGTATCACCTCCACTTTTTGTTATCTCGTGTTTCTTCCTGTGCCTTGATTCTTTTGAGATATTCCCAGTACCTAGCGACAATAATGATAATATTTTTATCCCCAAGTACGGTAGTGATCTGCAATCTTGTTTTCCACTTTGAAAGTATCTTGTCAGCTTTAGCACAATATTTATGTATGTCATTGATCTCAGCCTCATATGGAACTATATAGACTTGTAATTGACTCATCTTTCTAAATAATTCTAAGGTGATGAATTGAGGATTCCCAATACTGAAGGCTCATATTTGCTACAGAGTGAGCCTCATGAAATTTCTTGTGTATTTCACTGTCTTTAAGACAATCTTCCTAGAAATTTTTGATATCTGGTCGATGTGCATAACTTTTAGATCCATACAAATTTTTCCTTGCATATCCTTTGCTATCAAAATTAACACTTTCTGGTAGAGAATGAAATTGAAATTCACCTAGGGATTTATCAACTCCTTTAGAAACAACATGAGATTTGCAAGAAAAGAAATACATAGACAAGGGAAATGTATACCCTTTCTTTCCCATTTCTAAATATTTCACATTTACCACAACCTTTTTTTTGGAACACTTCAAGGATCACAAGGAAATCATTGGGGAACCGGGGTAGTTTCAATGGAGCCCTTTCAAAATTCCCAATCTTGAGGTATGTGAACCTAGAAAATTGAGTATAAAAACTCCCAAATTGTGTGACCAAAGTAGTAGCTTCTTGCAAAATTTGCAGGCTGGGGTTTCCTTCAAGTCTTTTGACAATTTCCATCAGAAAGACATCATTAACACGTGAATAGAATTGCATAGTGAGTTGAGTGAATTTCCTATAAATAGGCACATTCACTGTGGGAGAACCTTGTAACTCTAATCCAGCCCAAGAACCCTCATGACTAGATAAAACATAAATTAGGTACAAACACACTAAAAATCATAGTCTTTTGAACATTCTTCAATTGTTCATTCAGGTGATAGCTGATTATGGTAGCCCAATTGAAAGAATTATTCTCACTACCAACAACTAAAATGATTTGACACATCTAGAATTCAAAAGTGTTAGAATGAGAACTTCCCACCACTCATTGGAACAAGACAATAATTTCTAAAATTTCATCCTTCAAATGTACTCTTTTAAGCTTGGAGGGCAATCGAGACTTACCTCCTTTTTCAGATTTAAGTCAGGATTTAGCTATGGAATTTTTGCACCAATTTTCATGGGATTTGACGTATTCCTCTCCCATGACCACATACATATTATCAGGAACTTGTCCTTCCATATACACAATACACGTGAAATTTTCTCGGGAGTAGTTCTGACAATTACCTTTTCGCCTTCGGCTTGAATTTCCTATGTAATCGGATTATACCTTTTTGAAAATGCAATTAATAAGTCAACATAGGATGTGGTGAATAGAAAACCTCTTGCATGTTCCAATCCACTATGGAGAATTTTATCTTTCTATAGATTTTTATCACCTTTCTTGAGATTTTTGAAGACTTTATCAATGTTAGGGTGAACCTTGATATCCCTTATGCCCTCCCAATGATTTTGCATTCCACTCTGCATGAGCGCAAACTAGAAAGAACAATGCAAGAAAGATCAAGTGAAAATGAGAGATTATTTCACAAAATTATTCGTCACCTCGTTCATCCACTTATTCCTGATATGTCATGCATTTAATATTTCCTTACTTCATTCCTCAAAAATAGTGCATTAATCTATTTGTTCCTGCTTCAATGAGATAAAAAGCTTAGTTCGTACATGACTTCACAAGGTAACGATGCTCAAAAACCTACGTGGGACCTCAATAGTCATTCAATCAGGAAAAAAGTGAAGTTTATAAGTAGTGTTAGTTGAAGATAGCACTATCTGGGCTAAAGAAAGTTCCAAGAGATTGGTACTCAAGGTTGGAAAAATATATGATGAAACTTGGATTCAACAAAGGTAATGCTGACAATAATTTGTATTTCAAGATTGAAAAAGAGGACATTTTAATTATTGAATTATTTGTTGATGACATTATCTTTGGGGGTAGTGATAAGCTAAGTCAAGATTTTCTATATAAATGCAAAATGAGTTTAAAATGTCCATGATAGGAGAAATGAAATTCCTCTTAATTTTGCAAATTATTTAGTCAAAAGAAGGGATATTTGTATCACAAGCCAAGTATGTGAAGGAGTTACTGAAGAAGTTTGGATTTAATGATGCAAAACCAGTGGGTACACCAATGGTGACCGAGTGTAAGTTAACAAATGATGATGAGTCCCCTAAGGCAAATCAATCCCGATATAGATCAACAATTGGTGGCTTGTTGTATTTGACTCATACTAGACTAGATATAATGAATGTAGTGTGTCTAGTAGCAAGATTTCAAGTAGATCCAAAGAAAAATCATGAAATTATTTTTAAAAGGATATTCAGGTACTTGAAAGGAATAGTGGACTTTGGGATATGGTATCCTAAAAGAGAACACTTTAATTTGTGCTCTTATACAAATATGGATTACGCTGGAGATGTTGATGATAGGAAGAGCACAAGTGGTGGCACATTCTTCTTGGGAGGTAGGTTGGTTAATTGGATGAGAAATAAACAAAATTGTACTTCACAATCCACTGTAGAGGCATAATATGTTATTACTGCTATTAATTGTACCCAGGTAGTATGGATGAAACAAATGTTGTCTGATATCATAATTTTTCTTCATGAGCCAATTGTCATATATTGTGAAAATTCAAGTGCCATTAATATTTCAAAGAATCAAGTGCAACACTCAAAGACAAATCATATCTCAGTCAAGTTCCATTTTCTGAAAGAAAAGGTAAATGAGAAAGATGTAATATTGGAGTACATACCTACTAAGGAAGGGATTGTTGGTATCTTTACCACTCCATTTCCCAAGGATACTTTTGAGTATCTAAGAGGAAAGTTTGGCTAATTGCCCCTCCTAATTAGAACAAAAAGATGTAGGTAAGTGCATCAATCCAGTGAACTCAAATTTTTATCTTTTAAATTGGATTGATGTGAGGAGGTTGCTACTCAGGGGGAGTAGTAGTAAACAGTAAATTTGGTTATTGGTCTCAAGGAGAGTAGAAGATAAATTCAGAGAGAAAGGTGGTTATACCTTTGTCATTGATGTCAAAGTGGGAGAAAAGCATGTGAAAAACAAGATATATATAATCGCACATAAGAAAGAGATTCAATTAAGGATATGATTGTAGTAGATGGTGATAAGAGTATGTAACTGTATTGGATCCATGGGATCCTTTTTCCTAGGGGGAGAAAAGATAGAGAGATCCTGAAGGAAGTGAGTTCAAGAGACTCTAAAAGATAATTGTGGATATTGTTGGTAGTACTGTTGATTATCTTTCTGGGAGGGAGATTGTTGGTTTCTAATTGCATTACTTATTTTTCACATCATATGTTTTCATCAATGCTAAATTAGGAGATTGTTGGCAAGTTGAAAGTTGGATGTGTTTTCAATGATGTCAACATATAAGTAGGATTGATCACAAGGTTTGATTCTTTGATGCTAACTTATTTGTTGCAATTTGTAGGATTGTTCCATGTCACATTGAAGAGGTTGGCATGAAGATTTGAGTATGTTTTGAAGTCAGAGTTGGTAACTGGTATACATTTTGGTAGACAAAGTTGACAGTGATATAGAAAGAGGTTCGGTGTGAACAATCAGTCTAGAATTTCTCGGTGCACATCAAGGAGTATGTTTGGGACATACTCAGGAGTTCCCAATTCAAAGGATTTATACTTCAGAGATCTGTAAGGAATATTTTTGTTATCAATAATAACTTCAACAATAATATTCTTCTTATTTTCTTGTGTTCTTGGATGACTTGGTTGGTAAATCATGTTGCGCAAGATCAAGGCATGAAATCTAGAGGATTTATTATCTTTAGGTGGTTGTTATGGATCGTGGATATTGTTTGGTGGTGGAAGGAGTTAAACCATGCTTTTTGCCACATAATTTCAAGTTGAAATAAAGGTGGTAGTCAACCTTGTTATTTGTCAAGGTTGATGATATAAATTACATCTAGTGTTTGATACGGATAAATAGATCATGTGTGTAGATGTTAGAGATTTATAGTAGAGGAAGATCTTAATTCAGTGGTGATTAGAAGTGGTTCAACAAAGAGTTCAACAAAGGTTTGCATTGTGCTACATTGGAACCATATCATAAATATGATAGATGTCATACTCATATCTCAAAAACTCCTCAGATCATTATAGTGATATTTTTTAAGGAAGTGATCCTTCCTCAGGGTTGTAACCCGAGGCTTTTCATTTGAGAAATGAGCTCTAGATAGTGAGCCTGAATGCATGTGAATTCCCCATTATTGTAATAACTTTATACTTCTAACAAAGTATTTACTTATTTTGGGTAATCAACCCCACAATGGTTTTTCCCCTAACATAATTTCCACGATAAAAAAAAATAGCATTGAGGATGTGTTTCTAATTTGTGAATGCTTCTATCTTTCATGGTTAATTAATCAGATCGGATATTAGGAGTTTATGCTTAAAAGTTTTGAAGTTGAAGATTAGGAATAACTAATTCACCCCCCCTCTTAGTTGATCTCTTTTATATTATCAACATGATGGATCTCTTAGAAATACAAGTGAATAAAATGACATCGATACAATATTGATCACTTAAAAAAGGAAAAAAAGATATTTCATCAAAAGGGCCTGTCTCATAAAAAATATCATTGGCCTCACCAGATGACCTATGAGCGATTGATTTCCAAAGTCATAGTGATGATTACTACCTAAGATAGTTATTGAGGAGATCCATAATATATCCCTCTGTAAGAATAAGGATACACCATATGATATAACCAAGAGGAAACAAAAAAACTCTCATTGATAAAGCGGTCATATCAAAGGGACAATAATGGCCAAAGAAGGAAAAAAAGGTTGTCTCATAGAAAGATGAAGTCACACTAAAATATAGATTATCAAGAAGACATTTTATTTTCTTTCCGATGAAATGGAATAAATCTTATATTCATCAGAGAGACATAAGGGGATCAAAGAGAGCCAAAAAGTATCTCAATGAAACACGAAGTTATATCAAAATATAATTATTGAGAAGACATTTTATTGTCCTATTGATGAAGTAAGGGATCCAAAGGAGAAAGGGAACTTGTCGAAGAGACATCAGATTTTTCTGAAACCTATTTGAGGCTCCAACAAGGTAACAATTCACGATGAAAAGAAACCCTCATTGGTGAAGGAGCACCCTAAGGTCTTTGAAAGATCTTGTTATTCATTTTGGCTTGTAGGTTGGTTTGGCCAACCATCTATGAATAAGGAATATGTTATAAAGTCCCAAGTGTGTTTAAGGTTTGTTTAGGGTTAGTACTGTTTAGGTTTTGCAAGTTGTGGAGTCAAGTTGCATCTTGGGGTCTATACCCTTAGAAGTCAACCAAAAGTTCAAAGGGTTGACCAAAACTCCAAAAAAGGGAGATTTTCAAGTTTTTATTATTTTAAAGTGTTTTAGGGCCATTTGGTAAGTTTTGAAACCAAGTTGGGCCATTGAAGTTAAGAGAATGTCATTTTAACAAAAGTTGGCAAAGTTGTCATGACAACTTTTGCAACTTTGCAAAGTTGTCATGACAACATTTCCTAGTTTTTAGGAGTTGGATTTTATTATGCCCAAATCCTGAAATGAGGGTCCAAACATTTGGGAATAGAGTATATAAGGTGACACAAACCCTAAAGTGATAGTTAGATTTCATTTTGTACGGACTGTTTGTCAATAAGCAAGTTTTACACTGTATTTTGCAGACAGAGCCATCATCTAGTACTTTAATAGATTAGATGGATTGAATTAATGCATTGAGAGTGTTACTTATTTAATTTAATTAGTCACTATGGCATTGATTTGATCGTTTGTTCATTCTAGTTAAAAAATTGTAAATCTTTTGAGTTTTGTTAGTTCACTGTCTAGTTTTGGACCAGTCATGTAGAAAATGGCTTTTCTTAGCATTCCCGTGGTCCAAAGTCCTATGAACATTTGGAACCCATTTAATCCTTTTATATAAATTGTTTAAATAGTGTGTGGAGTGTGTGTGTGTGCAGGGAAGACAAGATAACATTTAGGCCCTAGGCGAGTACTGGTTACTATGGTTAGGGAAACTAAGCAGTACAGTAGCAATGGTGATTGCTAAGTGATTGGTGTGTGCCAACAAATGGAGTGTAGGGGAATGTAATATAGACATGCTGATGGGAGGAGAAGTTTAGAGGAGCTCATTAGATCAGGTAAAGAAAGTAAAGAAACTAGACCAATATTCATGCCCTAGAAACCCTCAATTTTAGGGGTTTGGTGAAAGTCCATTTTACAGACAAGGTGGGAACTTAAAACCTAGAAAATATCTAAGGTTAGGGAAAAACCACAAGGAATATGTACTTATATTCTAGGTTTGTTAAGGGATTTTGAGAGTAAATCCATCTTTTCAGTATTTAGGAGGGCTAATAGACCTAAAAAGACTACAAGGCCTAGAAGACTAGAATCTTGAACCCGATTGGAAATTGGATGAAAGATCCTCAAGATTGGATCAAGAAGTGTTGAAAGGAACTAGAAAGGAGCCAGGAATCCAACTCACAAGAAGGAGAGTTAGTTGGAATGATAGATGACCAAAGTAAGCCATGAAAGTCTAAAGCTATGGTGAAGGGTTTAGTGAAGGATTGAACTTAGTGGAGAGCTCCTAGTGTGGTAGTGGATCAAATTAGGATCCTTTAGTTAGGGTAGTGTATGAGACCCTAAGAAAGACTAAGAGAAGGTCTAGGAGAGAGAAAGGAAGCTCTAGGAGAGGGAGCTCCCCATAAAATTGGTATCAGAGTCATTGAAAGTCTTGGAAGTTGATTGGTGTATGTCAGAGAGGAGTGAATCCATAGGTGACAACATCATGGTGACTAATGCTGAATTGGAAATGGACTTGTCTGAGAAGCAAGACAAGAATATGATTCTTGAAGAAACAATGGAAGAAATGAAGATAAAAATGGTAGAGGTCGTAGAGACAACAACCAAGATGAAGGCGCAAATGAGTGAAGATAAAGAAAAGGAGAAGAAACCAGTAGAGGAGGAGATAGAACCAGAGCCTGACCCCCCTCTACTCAAGGAACCATTTATCAAGGAACTCAAAGCATTGAGTGGAAATGCTCTAGAAGGATTTCCAGTGTTCTCTGGTAAGATGGATGTAGATATGGTAATAGAATGGATCGAAGGTATGGAAAATGACTTCAAATGTGATGGGATCACAGAAGCACAGAAGGTGAAGATAGCCAAGTATAGACTAAGAGGACAAGCACTCACATGGTGGAAGTTCTTGTAGGAAGAAAGGGAGAAAGGGGGAAAGAAGCCCATAGAAAATTGGAAATCAATGGTGGAAAAAGTGAAGGAGAACTACCTTCCAGAAGACTATGACATTCAGCTACACAAGAAGAGGTAGAACCTAAGGCAAAAGGATCTAGATGTGCCATCATACACTGAGGAATTTCAGAAAATTTGTCTTAGATCAAGAATACAGGAGACAAAGAGCACCAAGGTTGTTCAATACCTTAATGGATTAAGGTGGAATATACAAGAAGAACTCAGTCTTTTTACCCTAACTTCCATTCATAGTTGTTTTCAAAAGGCTTTGAAAGTGGAAGAGAAACTTAGGAAGAAACAAGATTCTAACTCCAGAGGGAGAGGAAGGGGTAGAGACAATAGAGGCGGCCATAGAGGAGGAACAAGTGGAAGAGGAAATGACAATAGAAGTCAAGGTGACTCTAGATATACAGAGAAAGGAAATGAATTAGGCAATAGGGGTGGATATAATAGAGGAAGAAGTTCTTATAACAGTGGAAGAGGAAGATCAGGGGGTTTTGGAAGAAGTTCTTTCTTCCATGAAATGCTACAACTGTGGTCAGATGGGGCACCCTGCATATAGGTGTCCCGACAAACCCTCAACTTTACAAGGAGAGAATAAGATAGCCTATGTCCAAGAGGAACATTGTTCTAAGCAATCAAAGGTGAGTCTAGATTCAGAGAAAGGAGAACACCTCATGTTGAGAAGAATTTTGATTAAGACACCCACTAGAGATAAGAATAAGAAGAGAAGGGCTCTCTTTAGAGTCAAGTACAAGATATTAGGGAAAGTGTGTAAAGTGATCATTGATTCAGGATCCATAGATAATGTTATCTCTGAGGAGGCAGTAGAGAAGTTGAAACTCACCAAGATTCCACATGTGTGTCCATATAAAGTTACATGGTTAAACAAGGGCCAAAACATCTTGGTAAATGAGCAAGTGTGGGTAGAATTCACCATTGGTAAGTATCAAGACAAGATACTTTGTGATGTGTTTCCAATGGATGCTTGCCATCTGTTTCTTGGTAGACCATGGCAGTATGATAGAGAAGCTATCCATAATGGGAAAGAGAACAAGTAATCCTTCAATAAAAATGGGGTAACTTTCAAGATTTAGTCTTTGATAGAGGAAGACATAGTGGAGATGATAGAATCTAGTACATTGTTGATGAGTGGGAAGGAATTCCTAAAGGATATGAGAGAGGAAGAAGTTGGCTATGCAATCATGTTAAAGCCAAAGGAGGAGGAGACTCATAAAAAAGCACCCATACTAGCAGAAGTGAGACAACTATTGCATCAGTTCAAGGATATAATATGTGAGGGTACACCAGCTAAACTACCACCAAAGAGGGAGATAATTCATTAGATTGAATTTGTACCAGGAGCATCTTTTCCAAATAAGGCTGCATACAAAATGACACCGGAGCAAAATAAGGAGATAGCCAGGCAAGTGCAAGAACTTTTGGACCAGGGGTTGATCAGAAAGAGAATAAGCTCATGTGTTTCCCTAATGATGTTGGATCCTAATAAGGGAGGTAAGTGGAGGAAGTGTACTAATTCTAGGACTATAATTAGGATCACTATTAGATATAGATTTCCTATTCCTAGGATAGAAGATTTGATGGAATTTTTGGGGGGTGCTAAGTACTTCTCTAAAATTGATTTGAAAAGTGGTTACTATCAAATTAGGATGAAGGAAGGTGATGAGTGGAAGTTAGCCTTTAAGACTATAGAGGGGTTATATGAATGGTTAGTTATGCCCTTTGGGCTTACCAGTGCACCTAGTATCTTTATGAGGGTGATGAATGAAGTCTTGAAAGACTATATAGGTGTATTTGTAGTTGTCTATTTAGATGACATCCTCATCTTTAGTAAGACAAAGGAGGATCATATGAAACAATTTGAGTTAGTGTTGAAGAAGTTGCAGGAAGAAAAGATCACAATCAATCTTGAAAAGAGTGAGTTCATGAAGGAAGAACTAGTCTACCTAGGATTTGTAGTTTCCAAAGGTGACTTAAAAATGGATAAATAGAAAGTAGAGGCCATATTGAACTGGCCTACTCTTAAGATAGGGACTAAAGTTAGGAGCTTCTATGGGTTAGCCCAATTCTATAGGAAGTTCATTAGGATATTCAGTGAGATTTGTGCTCCAGTCCTAGAGACCATTAAAGGAGGATTGAAAACAAAATTTTTAAGGACCAAGGTAGCTAATGAGGGGTTTGAAAGGTTGAATAGAGAAGTATCCACTCAACCTATACTATTATTACCAAGCTTTGACAAACCTTTCATAGTAGAATGTGGTGCAAGTAGCATAGCAGTGGGGGTTATCTTAAGCCAAGAGGGCAGGCCTGTGGCATTTTTCAGTGAGAGATTGAATGAGGCAAAGTCTAGGTACTCTTCCTATGACTTGGAGCTATATGCTCTTTTAAAAGCCCTAAATAAATGAAGGCATTACTTATTTCCTAAAGATTTTTTTGTCTTTACAGATAACCAATCACTGAGTTATATAAATACTCAAGACAAGCTTAGCTTGAGACACATCAAATGGATGGAGTTCCTACAACCATACACTTTCACTATAAAGCATAAGAAGGGGGTACAAAACAATTTTGCAGATGCCCTTAGTAGAAGATTGGTCACCATTCAGGAGATTGAATTGCAGAGTATAGGGGTTGAAGTTTTTAAGGACCTCTATGAGGGAGATTCAAAATTTTTAGAGATTTATAAGGTGTGCAAAGATTTTGAGAACCATTTTCACAGTGAGTTTGCAGACTATACATTGCAGAATGGGTTGCTATTCAAAGGCAAGAAACTATGTGTTCCAAAATGCTCTATGAGAGAGAATCTCATACATGAGAAGCATAATGGGAGTCTTGATGACATGTAACTGATTAAATGTTTGAATATGTTAAGTTGATGATCATGCAAGGCATTAAATTAGTTAATGTATTGTATTGTCATTGATGTCAACTTGATATAATCTCTACGATCATGTAAATAAAGCCAAAGACTTCAGAGAACCAAAGGAACCTAGGCTATGCTATCAGTAATGCATACAAGTCAATTATTCACTAAGTGACAAACAACACCGATGGAGTGCACCCGATGGATAGAGAAAAAGAACAAACTCACAATAATACCCGATGAGGAAATGCACAGCACTACCGACGAGCAGAGTCACAGTGTTGCCCGATGAGCAAAGCATAGAGTAATCTGACGGAAGAAAATACAGTTTTTCCTGACAGACAAAGATCATGAAGCTAACTGGAGTCTCACCAATGGGATAGTTAGTTGTCACCGATGACTAACTACAGTGGTGACCGACAGAACAAAGAGTTTAGAAAATGACAAAATATCTAGCTGGCAGAGCTAAATATAGACTTAACCAGTTGTCTACTTTGTTTTATTTGACCAGAGATAAGTGATTGATTTAAAGCTAATTTGTACAGTTGGCAAGAAGATATCTATGAGACAAATCAGGAGTTATGATTTAAATCTAATTGGTTGGATTTTTTATCACGCCAAGAATCAAGAATAAGGAACCAAGAAATAAGGAATATTGTGTCTATATAAGAGACAAGCTTAATTAAAAAAAAAAAAGGGATTAAGGGGAGTGAATAAAAAGAGGATGTTGAAGAGAAATTGATGAAGAACAACTTCATGCAGTGCTAATCAAACAAGCTAAAGGAAGAGCTAAGAAATTCTACAGACACTGATGAACAATGAGCACAACATCACAGAGCAGAAAGTGCGGAGCACAAGGATTGAATTGATACATTGGTCAGAGAGGTAATGTACTTAAATAGATCTGAAAATCTACAATTTAAGTTGCAATATGAATAGGTCATAGTGTTTCAGTTTAACCATTGAAGCATTAAGTCTCTTAACCGAGTAGGACTTAAAAGTCTTCTATATATAAATGTACATCTCAAGGAGTGCCAAAAAGGTTGATTCATGAAAGTAGCATTGGATATGCTTGATGCCTATTGACAGTCTAAGAGAGAGGCAGATTCAAGGCTAGTAGCATTAGATGCCCGATACTAAGTGACAACCTATATGTGTAAAAGCCTCTAACAAGGTCGCACTTAACAGTGTGTTTGTAACCTTTAACAAGATTGGCTCCTAACAGGGCTCACTTCAGAAGAGTGAAAATTTGGGGTACCGGTCATAGTGGTTTTTTCCTTAACAGGGTTTCCATGATAAAAATTCATGTGTTATGTGTGTATTATTCATTTCTTTACTATTTTGCATCTTACATAGCTAACTTTGGATTGATCAGTGTACTCTGCTTATTTACTGAGTTTTGGTAAATAGTTATACTGCTTATCGGTAATCAAGAAAGAATAAGGATTGAAAGAGAAAATCGACAGACAGTTATTCATTATTATAATTTCATGGCATGCATCTTGTAGGGACATAATAATCTGAGATTTATTAATTGGTGGTTAAGTTTGAAGGATAAATTTTTGAGGCCACTGATTCACCCCCCCCTTTCAGTTATTACTAACAATTGGCATCAGAGCTTTTGTGCTTAGAAAGGAAGGTTTCAAAACCTAAGTCAAGATCACAAGATGAACAGACGATATGTGCCCAAGTTGAAAAAGGACAAATTTTCTTCATGGAAAAGCAGGATAAGACTCCACTTATCAGGTATTGGTAATGATGTTACTAAATTCCTAGAAACTGAATATGTGTTGCCCACAGGAGCACCAATAGTTGAACAAATGAGAGAGAAGCATGAACACAATGACATGATGATAGAACTTGCTTCCTCACTCTCTAATGCTAAATTTGAAGATGTCAAAGAATGCAAAATTGGAAAGCAGATGTGGGACAAATTGAAGCTTGTACATGGTGGTGACAAAAATGTTTTGAGAGCCAAGGCAGAAAGCCTTAGAGGAAAGTTTGATGACCTCAAAATGAAAGAAGGTGAAAACATCACTCAGTACAACACAAGAATCAAAGAGGTAGTCAATGTTATCCGAGGAGTTGGAGGTGTACTAGAAGAAGATATAGTGGTAAGTAAAATTCTAAGAACCTTACTGCCTACTTATGCTATTAGAGTATCTGCTATTCAAGAAATGAGAGCAGTAGCAAATAGAAATGTTACTCAAGATATTTTGATTGGAAGACTGATTTCATTTGAGATGGATAAATTTGATAATAGTGTCTTACCAAATATAGAGTTTGCATTCAAATCTTCTGTGAGAATAAGTAAATCAAGTCAGAAAAATACTATGAGAAAAGATAGTGACAGTGAAAGTGAAGATGACCTTGATGAAATTGAATCACTTATGGCCAGAAGAATGCAGAGAGGCAAAGGTAAATACAAAGGTAAATTACCACTTGTTTGTTTTAATTGAAAAGATATTGGACACTTTGCTGCAAGATGTACTAACAGAAGAAAAGATGACAAATGTAATGATAGGTCATTTAAAAAGAAGACTGACAGAGGTGATTACAGAAGCTACCGACAATCAGAAAGAAGAGATACCTCAGACTATAAGGACAAAGGAAAGAAGGCTAGTTACCTATAAAAATGCAAGGATGATGATACTGACACCGAATCTGATGAAGACATCGACATGGTGTTTGTGGCTATAAAGGATGATTCAGATGATGATGAAGAAAGGTATGTAGAAACAAATCTCATATCTAAAATTAGCAAAAATGATGTTTGGATCATAGATAGTGGCTGCACTCACCATATGACCGGTGATAAGTAGAAGTTTGAGACTTTTGAATACTATAAAGGTGGTTCAGTAAGAATGGGTAACGACACACCTTGTCCAATTGAAGGTAGAGGAACAATAATGTTGAATAGCCAGATAAAATGTGAGAATTCTTATTGGGTAAATGGATTGAATTATAATCTATTGAGTGTTTCTCAGTTGAATAATTCAGGTCACAAAGTAGAATTTGAAAATAAGAAGGCAAAGATCTTCAATAAATCTAGAAATCTGATTGGTACCGGTGAGCAGACAAAAGGTAACTTATTCTATCTGAATGATACTGACTCCACTTGTTTGATTGCTACAAACGAAGACATGTGGTTATGGCACAAAATATTGTGTCATGTGAACTTTGACAACATGATAAAGATTAGAAAAAAGAGAAATGTCAGAGGCTTACCGAGGATGACCAAGCCCGGCAATATCATGTGTAAAAAATGTCAAAAAGGTAAAATGACAAAGTCTAGTTTTAAAAGCAAAGCCCATACATCTGATGCAATTCTAGAATTATTCCATACTGATTTATGTGGACCTATGAGGACAAAGATTTATTATGGAGATAGATATTTTATTCTCTTTGTTGATGGTTACTCTAGAATGATGGCAGTCATATTTCTAAAAGATAAATCAGAAGCATTTAAGATGTTTAAATGGTACAAAGCAATGGTTGAGAAGAAAAGTGGTAAGGAGATAAAATGCTTAAGGTCAGATAGAAGAGGGGAATTTATTTTAGATGAATTCACTAACTTTTGTAATGAGCATGGAATCAAAAGACAAGTCTCTGCACCAAGGACACCACAGTAGCATGGAATTACTGAAAGAAGGAACAGATCTATAGTTGATTGTGCAAGGACACTAATGATAGAGAAAGGCATCACCCAAATCATTTGGAGGGAAGCTGTCAGTACTGCTGTTTACACATTGAACATAGTACAATTGAAGAAAGACACCAAAAAGACACCTTATGAGCTATGGTATGGATACACACCCAATGTAAGTTATTTCAAAAATTTTGGCAGTCAATGTTATATCTTAAAAGATGATAGAAATGGAAAACTTGACTCAAAGAGTGATGATGGAATTTTTCTAAGGTATTCTACCAAGAGCAAGGCTTACAAATGTCTAAACAAATCCTCTAACAAAATTGTTGAAAGTGCAAATGTAAAGATAAATGAATTTGGAATAAGCTCACTTACAATGAGGAACCTGACACTCTACCCTACCAACAATGTAGAGCTCCTGAGCAATAGATCATTGCACCCGAGCATCAGGCTGCAAATACTGACGGTCAGGATAATGATCAAGATAATGTGCAAGGTGATGAAGAACAAAATAATGATCAAACTGATAGACAAAGAGATGTACCTGTAATTGCAAGATATGTAAGAAAGAACCATCTAGAGATCCAGATCATAGGAGATAAGAAAGATGGTACAAGAACAAGAAGTAAGTCTCTAAGATCAAGTTGTCTAATTTGTGAGTTTGAGCCAAAATCTGTCAATGCTGCACTTGATAATGAAGAATAGATAAGTGCTATGAATGATGAGATTGAGCAGATTGAGAAAAACAAAACATGGTCACTTGTGCCAAGACCAGATGACAAGAATGTTATCGGTACAAAATTGATATTCAGGAATAAGCTGAATGAGAATGGAGAAGTCACAAGGAATAAAGCAAGACTAGTATGCAAGGGGTATGCACAAGAAGAAGGAATTGACTATGGAGAGACCTTTTCACCCGTTTATAGACTAAACAGAGTAATAATATTGCTTGCTTATGCTTCTTATAAAGGATTCAAGGTATATCAAATGGGTGTCAAGTCTGCATTCCTAAATGGAATACTTGAAGAAGAGGTATACATTGAGCAACCAGAAGGGTTTGTAGATCCAGATAAGAGAAACATGGTATGTAGACTTCAAAAATCTCTATATAGATTTAAACAAGCTCCTAGAGCCTGGTATGAATGACTTCATTCCTATCTTATAGGTTTTGGCTTTGTAAGGACTAGTGAAAATAGTAATCTTTATTTAAAGGAAGATACTGATGCTAACACTTTGATTGCTGAAATATTTGTTAATGACATCATATTTGGAGGGAATGATATGCTATGAAAATAATTTGAAAATGAGATGAGCAAAGAGTTTGAGATGTCTATGTTTGGAGAGATCATATTCTTTCTTGATCTACAGATCATGCAACGATGTGAACGTATTTTCATTACACTGTTCAAATACATTAAAGAGGTCCTAAAAAATATTCAAGATGGAAGATTCCAAACCATTTGGAACACCGATGGCCACTGGATGTAAATTAACAAAGGAAGACAAGACATCAGACGTAAATCAGACTTTGTATAGATCAACGATTGGAAAAGTCATGCATGTTGTACACACTAGACCAGATATTGCACATGCAGTAGGAATAGTTGCAAGATTCTCTGCTAACCCCAGGGAATCACATATGACTACTGTGAAAAGAATTCTAAGATATCTAAAGAATACTGAGGAATATGGATTATGGTATAGAAGAGAAGGCAAATTTGAACTTAAGGTGTTTACCGACGCTGATTGGGCTGGAAATCTTGATGACCGAAAGAGCACAACTAGAGAAGAATTCTTTATGGGTGACAGACTCATCACATGGATTAGCAAGAAGCAAGGATGCATCTCTTAGTCTACTGCAGAAGCAGAGTATGTTGCTGCCACTACAAATTGCTCAAATATTGCATGGATCAAATAGTTACTAGAAGGTATGCATATGAAGATCCTAGAACCAGTGATTATCTATTGTGATAATACTAGTGCAATAAAAATTTCCAAGAATCTAGTCATGCATGCTAAAACAAAGCATATTTCCATCAAGTATCATTATTTGAGAGAACAAGTTAAGGCAAAGGAGGTGATACTTGAGTATGTGCAATCAAAGTAATAATTGGCCGATATCTTCACCAAGCCACTACCCAAGGATGCATTTGAGTATTTGAGAAAGAGACTAGGGGTCATACCCTTGTCTATTGGTCAGTAAGCTGACTAGAAGGTTGCATCAACCTACATATTATCAAAATATCATTCATGTTGATGCAAGAAAAGAGACAAACTTCAAAGCTACATCTATATACAGAAAGGTATATATCTTCACCAAGCACCAAAGCATATTGTTGTATTGCTGATGGATAAGGGAAATTCAAGGAATATATTATGGATAGGGAGAAAAATTTGCTTGACATTAATGTTAGATATTTGTGAGATATTTGTTTGGCATTGTTTTCGAAGGGAGAGAGATTATCCATATTATCACATCCTTCTGGAAAGGGAGAGAGATTATATATTATCACATTACTCCAACAGGGAGAGATTATATCATTAGGGAGAGAGATTGTATGGAAATATTATACAAAGGGAGAGTTGCTAACAAATTGAAATAGAACACATCAAAAGAAAGGAGAACAGTCAAAGGGAGAGAGTTTTAAATAGAAGGAGAAAACATCAAACTAGAGAAAGAAAATGAGATGCAAGAATAAAATCTAAGCTAAAAAAGAGCTTACCGATGGTCAGACATTTATCGGTTAACAGAACAAAAAGATTGGTAGTTCCATGAATTTCAAACTATTGTATTTCATATTATATTAGAAACAGTATAGTGTGATAATATAGTATGTTGCCATCAATGCCAAAGGGTGAGATTGATGACATGTAACTGATTAAATGTTTAAATATGTTAAGTTGATGATCATGCAAGGCATTAAATTAGTTAATGTATTTTATTGTCATTGATGTTAACTTGATATAATCTGTATGGTCATGTAACTAATGCCAAAGACTTCAAAGAACCAAAGGAACCAAGGCTATGCTATCAATAATGCATACAAGTCAAGTATTCACTAAGTGACAAACAACACTGATGGAGTGCACCCGATAGAAAGATAAAAAGAACAAAGTCATAGTAATAATCGACGAGGAAATGCACAACACTACCGATGAGTAGAGTCACAGTGTTGCCCAACAAGAAAAGCACAGAGTAATCTGATGAAAGAAAATACAGTGTTTCCCAATAGAAAAAGATCACGAAGCTAACTAGAGTCTCACCAATGGGACAGTTAGTTGTCACCGATGACTAACTACAGTGGTGACCAACAGAATAGAGAGTTCTAAAAATGACAAAATATCTAGCTGGCAGAGCTAAATATAGACTTAACTAGTTGTCTGCTTTATTTTATTCAACCAGAGATAAGTGATTGATTTAAAGCTGATTTGTATAGTTGGAAAGAATATATCTATGAGACAAATCAAGAGTTATTCTTTAAGTCTAATTGGCTAGATTTTTTATCACTCCAAGAATCAAGAATCAAGAACCAAGAAATAAGGAATATTGTATCTATATAAAAGACAAGCTTAATTCATTTTAAAAAAGGGATTAAGGGGAGTGAATAAAAAGAGGATGCTAAAGAGAAACTGATGAAGAACAAATTCATGCAGTGCTGATCAAACAAGCTGAAGGAAGAGCTAAGGAATTCTGCAAACACCGACGAACAATGAGCACAACATCACAGAGCAAAAAGTGTGGAGCACAAGGATTGAATTGATACAATGGTCAGAGAGGTAGTGTACTTAAATAGATCTAAAAATATGCAATTTAAGTTGCAATATGAATAGGTCATAGTGTTTTAGTTTAACCATTGAAGCATCAAGTCTCTTAACTGAGCAGGACTTAACAATCTTCTATATATTGAGGTACATCTCAAGGAGTGCCAAAAAGGTTGATTCATGAAAGTACCATTGGATATGCCCGATGCCTATTGACAGTCTAAGAGAGAGGCTGATTCAAGGATGATAGCATTAGATGCCTGATACTAAGTGACAACCTATATGTGTAAAATCCTCTAACAAGGTCACAATTAACAGTGTGTTGGTAACCTTTAACAGGGTTGGCTCCTAACATGGCTCACTTCAGAAGAGTAAAAATTTGGGGTACCGGTCCTAGTAGCTTTTCCCTTAACAGGGTTTCCATGTTAAAAATTCATGTGTTATGTTTGTATGATTCATTTCTTTACTATTTTGCATCTTACATAGCTAACTCTGGATTGATCAGTATACTCTGCTTATTTACTGAGTTTTGGTAAATAGTTATACTGCTTATCAGTAATCAAGAAAGAATAAGGATTGACAGAGAAAATCGACAGACAATTTTTCATTATTAGCATTTCATGGCATGCATCTTGTAGGGACATAATAATTTGAGATTTATTAATTGGTGGCTAAGTTTGAAGGATAAATTTTTGAGGCCACTGATTCACCCCCCNATAAATTTTTGAGGCCACTGATTCCCCCCCCCCCCCCCCTCTCAGTTATTACTAACAAGTCTAAGTGGACACTTTGGATTGAACAAGACTCTAGACTTAGTAGAGAGGGTCTATTGGTGGCCAAAAATGTAGAGGGATATAAGGAGATATGTAGAGTAGGGTGGGGTGTGTCAAAAGGAAAAAGGAACTTCATCAAATGCAGGTTTATATCAGCCATTGCCCATCCCAAGTAGACCATGGGATTGCATTAGTATGGATTTTTTTGTGGGACTACCTAGGACACCTACTAGTTTAGACAGTGTGTTTGTGGTAGTAGAGAGATTTAGAAAGATGAGCCATTTTGTCCCATGCAAGACAACACATGATGCTAGTCATATTTCCCATTTGTTCTTCAAAGAGATAGTGAGGATACATGGCTTGTCAACAATCATAGTTGCAGACAGAGATGTGAAGTTTATGGGACATTTCTGGAAGACACTTTTGAGAAGGGTAGGAACCAACTTGTCAGAACTCAGATTATCATTCTCAAATGGATGGCTAGATAGAGGTGATCAATAGGGTCCTTGGAAATTTGTTGAGGTGTTTGACGAAAGAATATGGCCAAAGTTGGGAGCAAGTGATACCTCAGGTAGAATTTGCCTATAATGATAGTACAAATAAGACCACAAGTAAAACCCCATTTGAGATTATTTATGGGTTACATCCTAGGGGTGTACTTGAGTTGAGAGACTTACAAGTTTATGAAGGCATCATTGGTCATGCTGATGATTTCTCTCAATCAGTGAAAGAGGTACATGAATAGATTAGGAGGACATTAATGGAGGCCAACCATAAGTTTAAAGCCAAGAGGGATGAGGGAAGAAGAGATTTGCAATTTGAAGTGGGTGATCTAGTAATGGTATTTTTGAATGAGGAAAGACTACAAAAGGGGATACCTAGTAAGTTTCAGATGAAAAGGATTGGGCCTTGCAAGGTGTTGGACAAGTATGGACACAATGCCTATAAGGTGGAGCTACCCAAGGAGATGTCAATTTCTCCAATCTTCAATGTGAAGGACTTGATAAAGTATAAGGGGTCAGAGATGGATGAGGTACAAAATAGTACCGAAGTGAGTAAGGATGTGGGAGAGTTCAAGAATCTGGATCAGATCAAGCCACAAGTTGAAAGGATATTTGATTCAAGAGTAAAGAAATAGACCAGACATAAAGTCTATATGGAACATCTAGTGAAGTGGATGAAGAAACCAGAGTTAGAAGCCACTTGGATAGCTGAGAGTGACTTCAAAATGCATGGAATCAGTGAGGAGTTCCTGACACTATAGGTACCTTAACTTGTTTTTTACAGGGGGAGGATGGTGCAGGAGCACCCTAAGGTCTTTGAAAGATCTTGTTAATAATTTTGGATTGTAGGTTGGTTTGGCCAACCATCTATGAATAAGGACTATTTTAAAAATTCCCAAGTTTGTTTAAGGTTTGTTTAGGGTTATTAGTCTTTAGGGTTTGCAAGTTGTGGAGTCAAGTTGCATCTTGGGGTCTATACCCTTAGAAGTCAACCAAAAGGTCAAAGGGTTGACCAAAATTCCAAAATGGAAAGATTTTCAAGTTTTTATTGTTTTTAAGTGTTTTAGGGCCATTTGGTAAGTTTTGAAACCAAGTTGGGCCATTGAAGTTGAGAGAATGTCATTTTGACAAAAGCTGTCAAAGTTGTCATGACAACTTTTGCAACTTTGTAAAGTTGTCATGACAACATTTCCTAGTTTTTAGGAATCACCTTTTATGATGCCCAAATCCTAAAATGAGGGTCAAAAAATGTGGGAATGGAGTATATAAGGTGACACAAACCCTAAAGTGATAGTTAGATTTTATTTTGTACGGACTGTTTGTCAAGAAGCAAGTTTACACTATATTTTGCAGACATAGCCATCATCTAGTACTTTAACGGATTAGATGGATTGAATTAATGAATTGAGAGTGTTCCTTATGTAATTTCCTTAGTCACTATGGAATTTATTTGATCGTTTATTCATTCTGGTTAAAAAATTGTAAATCTTTTGAGTTTTGTTAGTTCACTGTCCAGTTTTGGACCAGTCATGTAGAAAACGGCTTTTCTTGGAATTCACGTGGTCCAAAGTCCTATGACCACTTGGAATAAATTAAAGCCTTTTATATGAATTGTGTACATAGTGTTTATAGTGTGTGTGTGTGTGCAGGGAAGACAAGAGAACATTCAGGCCCTAGGTGAGTATTGGTTACTATGGTTAAGGAAACTGAACAGTACAGTAGCAATGGTAATTGCTTGGTGATTGGTGTGTGCCAATAAATGGTGGAGGAGTGTAGGGGAATGTAATAAAATTTTTTTTATGGGAGGATAATTTTAGAGGAGCTCATTAGATGAGTTAAATAAAGTAAAGAAACTAGATCAGTATTCATGCCCTAGAAACCCTCAATTTTAGGGGTTTGGTGAAAGTCCATTGTACGGACAAGGTGGGAACTTAAAACCTACAAAATATCTAAGGTTAGGGAAAACCCACAAGGAATATGTACTTAGATTCTATGGGTGTTAAGGGATTTTGAGAGTAAAGCCATCTTTTTAGTATTTGGGAGGGCTAATAGGCCTAAAAAGGCTACAAGGCCTAGAAGACTAGAATCTTGAACCCGATTGGAAATTGGATGAAAGATCCTCAAGATTGGATCAAGAAGTGTTGAAAGAGACTAGAAAGGAGTCAGGAATCCAAATCACAAGAAGGAGAGTCAGTTGGAAGGATAGATGACCAAATTAAGTCATGAAAGTGTAAAGCTATGGTGAAGGGTTTAGTGAAGGATTGAGCTTGGTGGAGAGCTCCTAGTGTGATAGTGGATCAAATTAGGATATTCTAGTTAGGGTAGTGAATGAAACACTAAGAAAGACCAAGAGAAGGTCTAGGAGAGAGAAAGGAAGCTCTAGGAGAGGGAGCTTCCCATCACTCATACATCAGGTAAATTGTTCAAAATCAAAATATACATTGGCGTGATGCTGATAAGTCTCTTTCATCAACCAAGAGTAGAAACTAAAAGGAGATAGTAAGTGATATGAGAAATCAACTAGAGAACTGTTGAGTCTCTCTGGCATGGAGGATAATGATTAAAATAACATGACACCAAATAAAAGTAGCAAAAGTTGAGAAATGTCATGTTGACATGAGATTTTAAATTAAGGCATTTAATGATTGTTTAAATATATTTTAAATGCTACATGAATGAAATCTCCCAATTTAGATTTAAGGATATTGCTTGTGATTTCTCTGCATAATTGATACCTATAATTAAATTCAGAGGCCATAGAAATGAAAGCACAAAGAATTGGAGACAAATCACTGCAGTAGACTCACAATTATTCATAAAGGTCCAAGTAAGTGTTTAAACATAGACAGTAAATAAGAGCCACTGATGGGTCAAGTTAAAGACGCACAAGTTGTCCTCACTGCATATCTAGATAAACGATTGAAGTTGAAAATTTTAGTTGTAGATATCTCGGCTAGCTACGACATGTTGCTCTGTAGAACCTTCTGCAAAGACATAGGAGGTGATATAAAGATGGATTGGTCGGAGTCGGTTATCCCAGTGGGCCGAAATAAGATAAAACTTGAACTGGAACCTAAAAACAAATAAACGACTATTTCTTCTGACAATCCTAGAGCTCAAATTATTTATGAGGAATTTCACTTTGGTAATTATGTGATTCTCCATGAAAGATAAATTGAATCAGTTACCAAAGATTCAAAGGGGGAAGAGTTATGGAAGATGAAATTCTATGGTAGTTGTTCAAGTTTAGGATTGGGAGTTGGAGTGGTGTTAATTACTCCCATTAGGGAGTGTATTCCTTTGTCTTTTAAATTAGATTTCAAAAATACCAATAACATGGTCGGTTACTAAGCTTTGCTCCTAGGATTGGAGGAAGTGAAGACTAGAGGAATAAGAAGTTGATCGCAAAAGGTGATGCATAACTGATCGTGAAACAAGTAAGAGGTAAGTTTTCTTCAGAAAAAAAGAAAAATTGAAGCATTACTAAAACCTTGTATGGGATGAACTTAAGTCTTTTGAAGCCTTTTCCATTGAGTTCATACCTCAAAGTCAAAACACTAAGGCAAATTATTTGGCGGTTTCGGTTTCACTCTTGTTACCACACCCTGAATTTTAAATGCATACTTATAGGGTAGAAATGATCTATAGACCAAGAGTAACAGATAATGTAAATCACTAGAAGGTGTTTGACAATGATTCTCAGCTCAAATATTTCATTGGTTGTGTTCAAAATTTTGCCAATATATATTTTGAAGGTTCTAGAAGTGAATGCAAAGAAGTCTGTGAAGGTGTTGCAGAGGATGATGAGACAATTAAACTAAAGGGGAAGAAGATTCCAAAGGGGATGGTATCCCTTGAATACTGATTTTGTAGGAGAGATAACAACACAGTTAAAGAGAAGGTGCCACACTCTCATAACCCAAAGGAATATGACAAGATTGATATTGGGGATGAACGTGATCCTAAATAGATTTCATTAGGTAAAACATGTTCTCAGAAAGAAAGAAATGATTTGAAGTAGTTGTTGAAGGAGTATAGAGAAAAATTTTCTTGGGGGTATGAAGACCTCAAGAAACTCAGAGATGGTCATTTTAGACATCATATTACTTTGAAGCCTGATGCCACACCGTTCTACCAAAATCAAAGGAATTGTAATCCAAAAGTATATAAGATTATATTGAAACAAGTAGAAAAGATGTTGTAGGCCAGAATCATTTACCCCATCCATCATTCTACTAGGATCACTAATATAGTCCCGGTAAGAAACAAAAATGGTGAAATCAGGATCTATGTTGATTTCTAAAATTTGAATTAGGACATTCTGAAAGACAATTACGCATTACCAGTTATGGAACATGTTCTCTAGGCCGTGTCAGGGTTAGAAGAAATGTCAATGCTAGACGAATATTCTAGATATAATCAAATCAGCGTTGTGAAAGGAGATCAGCACAAGATGGCCTTTATAATGCCATGGGGTACCTTTGCATACAACCATATGTCATTTCGTTTGATTAAGAATGGTGCTACATTTCAGAGGGCAATGAACTATTCCTTCGGGGATCTGCGAAATAGAATCATTGTGATCTATTTATATGATCTGACTATCTATTCGAAGAGAAGGAAGCATCACCTGAAGGACCTGGAAACTGTGCTATAGAGGTGCAGAATTCATGGTATATCTCTAAATCTGAAAAATTTAGTTTTCTTTGTAGAAGAAGGCAATCTATTAGGAAATATTGTTTCAAAATAAGGAATCGGAATTGACCCTGATAGGGTTAAAGTGATCCAATAACATAATGTACCCTCTAATAGAAGCGGATTGAAATATTTCTTTGACCATGTCCACTTCTTAAGAAATTTTGTCCTAGCTTTTTTAGAGATTACCAGACACATGGTAGCTATGATGAGTGAGAAACACCCTTTCAAGTGGAATGAAGAAGGATGATAGGATTTCAACGACATCAAAGGGGCTCTATCTCAGGCCCCTGTGTTGAGAAGCACAAAGTTTAAAAATGATTTTATCATTTACTATTTTGCATCAGAGCACACTTTGTCTGAAATTTTGATGTACATAAGGATGACAAAGGGAAGGAGGCACTCATTGCTTTCAAGAGCACACAGTTGAAGAAACACGAGCTCAAATATTCTCAAATTGAAAAGAACACCTTCGCAGTAGTAAAAGTAGTGGAACAATTCATGTACTACATATTACTTTCACATTCTACTATATATGTTCCAGAGACAGCATTGAAAAGCATTTTGATACAAAAAGAGATAGGGATGAATAAGAGGGCAGTATGGATATCCAAAATTCTAGAATGTGACCTAATCATTAAGCCAACAAATTTGGTACGTGGATGGGGTCCGTTTAAGTTGATAGCAGAAAATGGAAAGCCATTAGAAGAAAAAGCAGATGAAGCTCCTATGGTTCTATTGGTAAGTTTAAATGATCCATGGTTTTCAATGTAACACAGTTCCTTACATATGGTGAATGCCCTAAACACCTAAGTCCCTAAGAAAGGTTTAATCTAAGGCTAAAGGCATCCAAGTACATGATTTCTCAAGTTGTGTTGTATAAAAGAGGTGTTGATGAAACTTTTCTCAGATGTGTAGATGTTGAACAACAAAAATCGTTATTAAGAGCATTCCATGATGAAGCTTGTGGCAGAAATTTTTACTACAGCGTCACAAACTTCAAAATCCTCCAAAACCGTTTCTATTGGTCTGGGATGTTTGAGGATGCATATTACTATGTCAAAAATTATGAGAAGTGAAAACTATTTGCAGGACGCTCGCAACTCGCAGCCCTTCCTCTCAAACCAGTGATGGTAGATGAACTTTTCAGGAAGTGGGTAATAGACTTTATAGGACCCTTGAATCCGCCATCCTATGTGAGGAATGTGTATATCTTGATAGCCACCGACTATTTTACAAAGTGGGTGGAAGTGATCCCTACTAAAAGGGAAAATTCTCAAGTTGTTTGTGATTTTCTAATGAACCATATTTTTGTCAGATTCGGAGTTCCGTAGAAGGCAATAGAAGAAAATGCTATGTATTTCTCTTTAGATGAAATCTCAATATTTTTTTATGAACACAGAATATCTTTGGCCCACTCATTAGATTATTTCCCACAAGAGAATGGTCAGACAGAGTCTACCAACAAGAATCTGGTTTCTATAATGAAAATGTTTATGAGTGATAATCTTCCTGACTGGCATAAAAAATATATGAAGCTTGGTGGGCCGATCAGATTACTCCTGAGAGAGATATAGGAATGGCTCCTTTTAAGATAGTGAATGGAGTAGGAGCACAAGTATCATTACCTCTTGAATTGTGTGCTGCAAACTTACAATATGTGGTTGAAGATCAATATTTTCAAAATTGCCTAGAAAAACAATTCATGTACCTGAACAAATTGGAGGGGGAAAGAGGTAAATTAGTGGATCATATTACAGATCACCAGATGAAGGTAAAGAAAGTTTTTTATATGAGGGATCGTACCTATAATTTCATGGAAGGGGATAAAGTCTTATTGTGGGATAAGAGGAGGGCACCAAAGGGGGCTCACGGGAAGTTTGAATCTTTATGGAAAGGCCCATTTATAATTTTAAAAGTAGTTGGTTCAAATGCATTTTGATTTTCCTACCCGGATGGTGTTGATCAGGCTTTCACTTATAATGGGTAGGACCTGAAGCCATTCAAATTGTAATCTTGATCAAAATCATCTTGTACATAGTAGTTAGTCTTTTCCCCTCTTTCTTTAGGTTTAGGTGTGTGCACCAGTTCTTTCCCTTCCTCTTTTTGGTCTGCAAAACCAGTGATCTAAGTTCTCTGCATATCTTTGACATGCAGTCCCCCAATCGAAGCCAGTGTTAGTATCTATATGATTCACCTAGTATAAGTGTCTTTGACCCTTTGTTTTTTATTTAAATCATTGATCAATCTTCCCACTCATTTAAGTTTGTGTCGGTCTGTTATTTGTGTCCAAATTTACTCCCTGGGATAGTTTTCGCAGCATTTTAAATCTATTTTGAATGATCGGTTTTCCCCCGTCAAGTGTTCATAACTTTGAGTCATCATGAACCACTTAGAACCTATTTGAACCTTGGTTCAAATAGTTCAAACCGGTTCAAACAAGTTATTTTTATCTAACAATTGTAATTGCAGGTGGGACCCTTTCATAAGTCATGATACAACTGTGAACCACTTTGAACCTCTTTGAACCTTGGTTCAAAATAGTTCAAAGTAGTTCAAAGAAATTAATAATGCGTTGAACGACTAGATTGGCGACTGACATGAAAAGTGATGTGACATGTCAGATAAGTAATCACCGCAATGATGGTATGGTATGCCTTAGGAATATGGTAACCACAGACATGGTCTGATTTGGCAGCGCAAATTAATGGAATTAATTCTTGACAAGAGTGAAGTGATGGTATTAGATGGGAATAAATGATGATATAGACAATTTTTCAAAGAATATCAGTAGCAAAATGTCACATCATGATGCATGCCCCACTCTAAAAATCATGTCTCAAATAATGTTCAAATATTTTCTGTACTTTGCGGGTATGTGAATCTCTTTAAAGAAAACCATCCTGGTTTGTTCATTTCAAAAGAAAAGATTGCGAAGTTTTGGCTATGGAAGATAGGAAGTTTCTTGAAGGCAATAGATTACAGGTCAACACCGAGAGCCTTTAATTTATTCATGCCTCTGCATATTTGTTTGAATTTGAAAGGATGCAGAGTTTTGTATTGTAACTAGGAGAAAGATGAAGTCTAGTATGCATTTCTTTGGTAATACTGTTAGTTTAGATTGTCGAGGTCCAGTAATTTTGGACATTGACTTAATGGGAGTCGAGGTAGACAAGATGGTTCATATTTTTAAAGACCATGTGGAAATAGATAATACACTAGAGATTATGTCAAGCGGGTTGTTTCAAGTTGTTGTCTTTCCTCCTGCCATAATAAATCCCGAGCTTATTCAGCAATGTATTAACCATTATGTTGTAAGGTCCAAATGTATATTGAAAAATGATGGAAAAAAATGTTTATCAATAACTAGAGAAACAATCATGTCATTCTTCAATCTACCCAATGAAGCCTTTGCTAGTTTCAGCCTGACCCAATCTTTCACTCAGTTTCAGGAATGACTTGAGAACCGCCTCAATATCACTCGTAAATGGACCGAGGCATTTTATAGAGGAGGTTCTAGGTTTCCCAAGTTGTTAACTAAAGATGATATCAAATCACATATCCATGACTTAGTAGTCTTGTTGCGCAGAGTTAATGGGTTTTCTCAAGTACTTCTCTTTGAAGATTGGATGTATCATTACATAGAAATCATTCTAGATGAGAAATAATACCTAGATTGGGCTGAGGTAATTGTCAATTCAATGAGGGATCAACTCAAACAAAAAGAAATGACCAAGAAGGAGTTTTATATATCCTCATATTTTATATAGTGCCTAGCATGTACCCAAGAACTCGTTGGGATTCCTCGTGAACCATGGAGTGAAGAGATAAATATTTACGAATCCTACCCCTTGCTAAGAAGAGTGCTAGAGAATTTTCATAGAGTGCATGATGTATTCTTTGGGAAGCTATGCTCCAACTTAGCCAAGACCTCGGGGAAGATAATCTCCCTAGATACACAAAAGCTAATCCAAAGATATGGTAACTTTTACGTTCAATTTCTATAGTTCACGTATGTCAGAGTAGGAGGATTTGATGAAGAACCTCTCAAGCTACCAAGGTTTACCTTTGATTTCTTTATCTTAGATAAATATGTAGGCAGTTATTCACAGTGATTAAAACAATGTCCTGGAAGAAAAATGGGATTCTATGCTTCTATTCAAAATGGGGCTTTAACCTTTAAGAGCATGATTGATGCCTTAGTGGTGGGGAGCGATGTATTGAATTTTAAAATGCAATTTTATGGAGAAAGAAGAGGTTTTAATGGTAAAGGTTTTGCAAGACAAACCTTAGGCCTGGTAAATCAGATGAAACTAAATCCACACACTGAAGATTTGAGTGAATATTGTAATGATGAAAAAGAGGTAGAAAAAGGGATCATTCTAGACCGTCAATACCACAAATAAAAAATTTATAGATGAAATTCAACACTTAAGGCGTAGATGAAGACAATTCAGAGATTGTTGAACCTTCTTATGAAATTTTAGATAAAGTAGTTATGTTAGAGATCGATTGAACTAGAGAAGAAGAGGATGACATAAAATTGAGGGCCAAGTATATCTTAAAGTTTATGGATGACTGGTTGGAAGTGAAGAGACAAAGAAGAACAAAGGTAACACCATTTAAAAGAATTGATATAAATCTTGTCCCAGTTCGATTATCACCCAATGCCTCTAATGTCTCGCTTTTGATCAATGATGTAGGTGGTATTCCTTTGTCTAAGAAGAAGGCAGCTACAAGTGAACATCCCACTGCACCTCAGACAAGGTCAAGAACTAGATCACAAGCCCATACCCAAATAGCTTCACAAGATTCGAGCTTCATAGATATTGAGACAAATGATGAAGATATCTCTCACACACTACAAGAGAAGAAGAAAGACCGGGGATTGTCTATAGGTAAAAATGATGCTTAGTAAGAACATGCGACACTTGCTAAGATAGTGGATAACAGATTAATTTATGGTTCAGTTCCCCCTTGGATGTCTGATTTAGTAAATGGAAAGTGCATCCTGAATCTAGTTTCCCTGCCTATTAAAGATATAGTTACTAAGTATGCAATCCGTACTCCATAGGCCAAAAGAGTCAAAAATAATGCAAGGATGAGCACAAACCCTATAATGGGAAAGGTAATGGAGATTGCAACATATAAATAGAAGGAAGGAATTCAAGAGCCTGAGGTAGAGGATTTTGAAGTCACAAAAATGGAGTTGGGAGTTCTGAACCATGACACAAGAGATCATCTGTTTAAGTTCTTAGTTGATCATATGCTTACCGAATCCCAAAAAGATGGTCAAAACAAGAGATAACTTAAGCAGCTGGTAATAATCATGGTCGAGTTCCTCAATTCTTTGGGAAATGTGGGGGCATTACCTTTGGCTCGAGCTCCCTAGTCTTTTGATCCTAATTCTTCAAATAGCAAGTGGTTACAAAAGAAGATGCAACAAGATAGGGCTTTAACATAAGCAATGAATAACTGGATCGATGGTATCATAAAAGAAGCAAGAAAAATCATATAGGAATTTTTTGTTACATATACAGAAGGAGAAGAACTACTCAGCGAAATCTAAACTTTGATACCAGTATGAGAATTGGACGAGGCTAAATGTGCAGCTGTTGTATCTCAAGTTCAAGAGGTGGAATAATATGGGGTAGAAGTGAGTAGATCCATGTATGTTATTCATACTAAAGAAAAATATGGGATGGAAAGGCTCACTATTTAAAACTGTAATCCTGAGTGTACATGCCATAGGGAAGGAAGTAAAAGAAATGCATGAGGAAGAACTGAAGGACATCAAGGTAGCGAATCCATTAGGAATTCTTCAGTTTGATGAGGGGAACCTAGGTTCAGAAACTATGATAAAGAATTTCCAAGCTGCCATGTATGCCATCAAAGAGAGTGAAGATCCCACAGCCCAAGATTTTACCAAAGTAGTGAATGTGGACTCGATGTTGTACCTAAACAGAGGGAAACTACTTAAGCAAGCAGAGAGAGCCAAGGAGCTAAAATAGGAGAAGGATGTCTGTCGAGCAATTTTGTCAGGATTGAAGAGCTTTCACTCTCATCCAATGCAGGAATTGGTGAGCACTTTAAGGAGTTGGAGGTTAGTGAAAGATGCCATGTCAGAGAACAAATTATTGAGGAAACAAAGTGGTTGTTTTTTATTTAGTTATTTTGATAAGGGACAACTGTCTTAGAACTATTTCTATGTCTAGTTACTGGTTCATATCTATTTTTCTTTGTCGACAATCTGAGAGGCTGAGTTTTCAAGGAGGCCACCCAAATCATAAAACTATTTATGCTGGAGCATAGGACTTTTTAAGGGTTAGAAATTTTAGATTAGATAGTTTTAGCTTTCAGTTATAGTTTTAGCTTTCAGTACTAAGAAGTTTTAGATTTTCTTTTTGAATAATTAAGTGCAAAGGAATAGTGATCTAAACATTTGTTTTGGACTTTGATCTTTGTAGTACACATATATTAATGCAAGGTTCCAGTTTAAATCTTTGAGTTCAAACTTGTGGTGTGTCGATTACTTTGTGGATTGATATATCATTATTTCTACGTTACTTATTATTGGTGTCATGATCATAAATTTTTTCATGTTATTCATATTATCTTTAAAAATGAGCAATAAACCTTAGAAAGTTGGAAGAACTGTGTTTTCTTTGAAATTTTTCTAAACTTGTATTTGATTTATGAAGTTACCTCTATACCAAGGATTATATGAGAGATCCTTGATAACTTTTGGGTTAAAAGTACATATATGTGTAGTTTATTCATAAATTACTTGAATATTTATGACAGGGAGATGCACCTTGTAAAATTCAGAGGGAAGCAATAACTATATGCTTACCCAACTGTTGTGAATGGTTTTTCTTTAAGAGAAGGTGTAGGGTCAATTAGATATCATTTAGCGTGAAGACAAATCTATTCACCAACACTATCTTATATCCTTCTTTCACAATATATTTTCTTAATTTGCAATCATTCAAAATTGATTCATCCATACCTTGTTGTAGAACAAAAAATCTATCTTTTAGAATTATTTTAATGTCTACAATCTTCTGTTGAGATAATCCTATATTTTCAAATCTCTTCCATTTCTAGTTGCCGGTCGGATTTGGAATGGAGACTGATATATAATCCTTAACATAAAACCCCCACTTCTGGGTGCATATATCTCTGATTCTATCATCATCCATTAACTTACTGATGATTGGGTAGCCACTGTTGGATACAATTGTTTAAATTGTGTATTGTCTTTGATGTTACACAAATGTCATATCAGTCATCAGACAGAGTCTACCGAGTAAAGAATGTCATATCAGTCATCAGACAGAGTCTACCGAGTAAAGAATGTCATATCAGTCATCAGACAGAGTCTACCGAGTAAAGAATGTCATATCAGTCAT
>MU222779.1:213488-242301 GCA_018584345.1 Thuja plicata
AAAGGAGTCCATCTTCTCATACCAAGCCCGAGGGGCCTGTTTGAGACCATACAAAGAATGCCAAAGTCTGCAAACCAAGGAGGAATCCTACACAAATCCCTGAGGCTGCTCCATGTAAATCTCCTCAGTAAGATCACCGTGCAAGAATGCACTCTTCACATCCATCTAAAAAATGGGCCATCCTTGAGAAGCTGCGAGGGATAAGACAAGGCGAATAGAGTTCATCTTGGCGACATGGGCAAGTGTCTCAGTGTAATCAATACCCTCAACCTATGAAAAACCCTTCACAACAAGACATTCCTTGTACTTATCAATAGAACCATCAGCAGCAAACTTAGTACGATACAACCACTTGCATTGCACTAACTTTCTTCCCTTAGGAAGAGAACAAAGATCCCAAGTGTGATTCTTCATCAAAGAATAATACTCCTCCTCCATAGCACTGTCCCACGTAGTATGTCTTGTCATTGCCACAAATGTCTGAGGATCACCACAAATAGCATGACTCAAAAGACTAGAACCCGCAATATGAGACCGGGTGTGACGAGAAGTGGAAGGGTCACCAGCCAGAGATCCTGCAGCATCAACTGTAACACAAGCCCATCAAGGCATTGGTGGAGGATCCTGTGGTGGAGGTAAATGGGGATCACCAAGGTCATCATCCTCATCATCCTAAAAAGAAACTGGAAGAGATGAGGGATTAGTGGTAAGTGAAGTAGACTCTGGAAGCGGGGTATCTACTGCAGGAATGTGCTCATCAAACTGGACATCACGTCAAAATAGGACCTCTCTGGAATCAGGGTCAAACAACCTGTACGGCTTAACATCCTCACAGTAGCCAACAAAAATGAGGTGTCGGCTCTTTCACTATATTTCTCTCCTCTGAGCGTCAAGCACAAATGCCCATGCTTCACTACCAAAAACTCAGAATAAAGATACATCAGGCTTGACATGAGACCAAGCCTCCTTAGGAGTCATATGTCGAACTGCCTTGTGAGGCATCTGATTCTAAATATAGTTGGCACAATTGACTTCCTCTGCCCAAAAAGATGAATCCATGGACCTAGACTGTATCATACAATTAGCCATCTCCTGAAGTGTTCTATTCTTTCTCTCTACAACACCATTCTACTAAGGGGTGTAGGGCATGAAAAACTAATGTTGAAGACCATGTTCATAGCAAAAATCCCTGAAAGCTTGGTTCACATACTCCCCCCCATTATCTGTGCATATCTGACAAATAGAAAGACCTGATTGCTTCTCTACAAATGTCTTAAAGACTCGAAATGAATCAAAGACATCAGACTTGTACTTCAAAAAGTACACCCATGTGCACCTGGAGAAGTCATCAATGAAAGTAAGCACATATCTGGCACCAGAAAAAGAAGGAGTAGGAAATGACATGAGGTCACTATGAATCAACTCCAATGGTGCCAAAGCATGAGTAGCTTGTCCGTGAGGAAAAGGATCCCTATGTTGTTTGCTAAGAAGACAACCCTGACAAACTCCATCAGTGCAAGTAATCTGTGGAAGCCCAAGAGCAAGTGCATGTGTGCTCATCTGCTGAAGATATCTATAATTGACATGGCCCAAACTCTCATGCCAAAGTCTACTCACTGAATCTGCATGTGTTATAAGACAGGAACCTGTGCCAGCAGAAGACTCAAATCCATCAAATCTATATAGGCAGGATGCAGTGTCAACACTCCTAGCAGCCACAATCATGTCAGAATCATGTAAGTCCCAAATAACCACATCATGTGGTGAGAACTCAACTGTCTTACTAGAGCCAGAGTGGCAAATATGATAGATAGACAATATGTTCATTGAAATGTCAGGGACAAAAAGAACATCCTGAAGAGAACCCCCAGCTAATGCAACATAACCAGAACCCAAAACTAAAAGATGGGATGAGTTCCCAACAACAATCTGTGAAGTAGCACAAGGAGCAAGTGAGGTGACCAACTGCTGAGTGTGAGTCATGTGGTGAGAGGCACCAAAATCAAGAATCCAGGTGGGCCAAAAAGTTGTAGCTCGTGCAATAAGAGCATGACCTTTCCCTGTAGGGGAGGATGTGGATTGAGGAGCTGAAATGTGGTGCTCCTACATGGTTTCCTCTAAAGCCTCCAAATGTTTCCAGCACCTAGAAATAGGATGTCCATCCTTTCCACAAAAACTACAGGTCTCAACTAATTTCTTCTTAGTCTTGGAGGTAGACTAAGTAGACTTCGAAGAATATTTACCCTTGGAAGGGGTAGCTGGAGGTTTAGAATTAGTTTTCTGTGCAGGTTTGGAGGAATACTCATTGCCTGTTGAATCTTTCTTTGGTTTGGCTTTTTTTTTTTGTTTCCCCTGTGAAGACTAAGCAACCAATGCTTGGCTAGAAGAGCCAGAAGCATCCATCTATTGGATCTTTTCCTGTTCCTGTGTCAACTAATCACAGAATGTCTCGAATGAAGGCATGGTGTGTCTAGTACCCAAAGCATCCATGGTGGAGTAGAAAGTAGAAGAAAAGATCTGATACTGTCCTCTCAACTTTGAGAGTATCAGGAAGATACACTCATCATCTATCATGTTTCTCCCACATCCCTGCAAAACTGAGTGTAGAGATTTGAACTTCATCAAGAAGTCCTCCATAGTGGGAAAGCTGGTAGGAGTCAAAGTGGTCAGCTCTGCATCAAGCTGTAGTGCCCAGAACTCATTCACTATGCCAAAGAAATCTAAAAACTTCCCCCAAATGGCCTTAGGAGTTGTCAAACCATCAGGTGAAAAAGGAGACTATCAGAGATGTTTAGTGCAATCAAGCCCATGGCTTCATCCATTTTATTCCTATGTTGAAGAACCTCAAAAGTACACTGTAGGATAGGTTGGTTTTCATCTAGACATGACCATAAGCCACGTGACATGAGTAGCCTGGTCATATGTGCTTTTTAGGTGTGGTAATTGTGCGGTGTAAGCCAGACCACAGAGGGGTCCGACATTGAGAGAAGAAGAAGATGGAAGTAGAAGGGTCATTTCTAAATTTAAATGACAGAAATCAAAAGCACCCCCCACAATGTATAATTCTATACCCCGTACAACAAAGAAATAGTTACTGAAAGCATAAAAATTGAGAAGAAAACCTAGACGCCAGATGCAGAGATGGAGGAAACAGAATCCTCTACTTCAATGCTAAAAAAGAAAAATCAAATAGTTGATCAGCAATCAAGATGAGCACCATTGCATCTGGCTTAGAAACACCTTTCCGACGATGTTTTGTTTTTTGAAAATGGACACTGTATGCTCAAGTTATGGCCAAAAAACCAATGATGCCTTTGAAAAACAACTCTCTGGAAAAAACCAGAGCTGGGAAAAAATTTGACATGCAAACGGCCATCACCCGTCTACGGCAAAACATTTGATGGCTGTATGGTCGTCAGAGGACTGTCGCCAGAAAATGTCAGAAAAATGCCTGAAAATTTTAAAAACCTGCCAGAAAAAAAAAACTGGCAAGTGACACCACTGCTGACGTCACTTGTCGTTGGCAGGTGGTTCGGCGGTGGCGGGTCGGTTGCTGGCGCCGATGGCGGTGGTGGCCAGGCTGCTCCCAGGCATAAGTTCCGCTGCTGGATGCTCTGTCGGTGGCGGTGGCCGGTGGGCAGTGCAGGCTGGGCTAGGGTGGCGCCGGGGTGGCCGCTCCGGTAGCACCAAAAAAGTGCAAAAAAATGTTTTTTTTTAATTTTTTAAAAAAAAATTTCTCGAAACTCGTGTCATACGGCCTAGGAGGGAGAAAATTTTCCTCTGGGGTCACTATGACCAAAACTAACAAAATTTATATGTATTTTGACTCTCTTGGGCCTTCTGAACGTAATGGTGGAGTCCATTTTAGCTCAAAGTGCTCTAGAAAATAGCGCCTCATCCAAAATGAAGGAAAAGACCTAGAGAAGATGTGACTTTCAGCTGCGACTCATGGCTTCAAAAACCCTTAGACTAGACAACAGCAGGGAAGTTGTAATACCATGTAGAAGTTGAGAAATCCAACTTCACAGATCGCCAAGAACACCTGTATGCAAATAACCTGTTGCTGAAAGGAAACCAAAGAGACAAAAGCACAGGTTTGGAAAATCTCAGCGGAGTGAGCACAAATTGTATTCCAAAGTAATGAAACAATAATTACAAAAGTTCAACCTTAAAGGTGAACGAAACCCTAAAAAGGTAAAAACTAGGTTGCGCAATGTAATTAATATAAAATATTAATTATATGCACCTAAGAGATAGCTTAAGTGAAAATAGAGTAAATAGACAATTTAATAATTAAATCAACATGATCTAATTAATAAGTGAAGATAAATAGATACTCTAACAATAAGCCTCTAGTAATCTTCATTCCTACAAGATGTATGCCTTGAAACAATCTTATCAAATAACTACTTCTCAGGAGTTCCCTGTTAATCCTTATTCTGTATCTTTACCGAATAGCAGTCTATCATTTACTGAAATTTAGTAAATTACTTAGTGTATACCGATCAATCTTTTTTTAGTAATGTGTAAAGAAAAACATGAAAGAAATCACTCATAAACACATTTGACACATGGATTTTTAACGTGGAAACCCTGTTAAGGGAAAAAAAACTTGGGACTGGTAACCCAAAATTTTCACTCTTCTGAAGTGAGCTTGGTGAAGAGCCAACCCTGTTAAAGGTTACAAACACATTGTTAAGTGCGAACTTGTTAGATGATTTATCACTAATAGTTAATCACTTAATATCTGGCATTTCACTATGTTATCTTCATGAATTAACCTTTTGATACTCCTTGGGATGTATCTCAATATATAAAGGATTTGTTTAGATCATGCTTGGTTAAGAGACTTCTCTGATTTAATGATTAAACTGAAACAATATATGATCTATTCATATAAAAACTATACTTCGCAGATGTTCAAACCTATTGTAAGCTCATAATAACTTTCTAATCAATGTCTCTATTCAATACCTTTGCTCCACTTCTTTCTACTCGGTGATGTTGTGCTTCTCTGTTGCTCGGTGTCCGTAGAAATATTTAGCTCTATTCTTTAGCTTAATTGATCAAGACTTCTTTCTTCATCAATTTCTCTTCATCATCCTCTTCTCTATTCACCCCTAATTCACAATGAATTAGCTTGTCTCTTTATAGACATAATTTCACCATTTCTAAGTCCTTGACTTTCTTGTTCTTGGTGTGATCCGCAATTCTCGCCTTTCTTGCTTTAAAGATTTACTTCAATTTTATCTCGTAGATTTCTCTTAGACAACTAGAATAAAAAAAATTTAAAACTCTCGCTCATCTTTGGCTTTTAACTTGTTGATGAAAACAATATTAACAACCAGTTAACTCCTTCTTTAGCTCTTTCCAACTAAGTCTTTTGTCGTTTATGAACTTTAGTTCTTTTTGGTCAACACTTTAGTTCTCCTCCAGCATCTCCATCGGGGTTGTCTATATGTCAGGAAGTACTATGAAGTTCTACTCGGGTTACTTTGGTTCTGCTCATCAATAATGCTTGCTCAAGTTTCATGCTCGGGTATCACTGTGAATTTCCTCTCAGGGTTCTCTATCTGTCGGGGGTGCCTTGACCGTCGGTGTTTGTTGTGACTTTGTGCATACTAAACTTTTATGCATTACTGATAGCATAACCTTTATCTCTCTCATTCTCTGAAGTCTTTAACACTATGTATATAACCAATTAGATTATATCAAGTTGACATCAATGACAATACAATACATTAACTGATTTAATGTCTTGCATTAACTTTCTGCAGCTTGTTGATCATCAACTTAACATCTTCAAACATTCAATCAGTTATAGTTCATCAATCTCTCCCTTTGGCATTGATGGCAATGCACTACATTAGTATTAATACAATATGAAATATATTAGTTGTAGTTCACCAATCTACCAAATTTATTGTTCTATAACCAGTACAAATATCTGGCTCTCGGTAAGCTCTTCTAGCTTAGATTTGTATCTTGTAGAGTACTCTCTTCAATATTTATTCCCTTTACTGGATAGATCTAGCAGCTTCTGATTTAGTCTCTCCCTGTGTTGTGGAATCTCTTTTCTGATGTTCTCTTCCTTTCACTGTTCCTCTCCTTGATCATCTCTTTTTCCATTGACAACAATTAAGTCATCTTTCCATTAAGTCATCTCTGCCTCATGATAGCTATGATGGATATTTCATATGTAATCTCTCCCTTTGTATATTCTCTCCCTTACAGGTTACATCTCTCTAAAGTCGTCTCAAGTCATCTCTCACATCTTGATATTCTCTCCCTTTGACAACAATGCCAAAGTATATCCTTTCTCCTTTTTTTATAATATAGTCCTTGAATTTCCCTATCCATCAGCAATACAATGACTCTGGGTTTTGGTGTAGATATGTAACTTTCTATGTATCTTTGTAGTCCATCTCTTTTCTTGCATCAACATTAATGATATTCTAATTAAGTGTAGGCTGATGCGGCCTCCTAGTAAGCTTACTAACCAATAGACAAGGGTCAGATCCCTAGTCTCTTTCTCCTGTAATCAAATGTATCTTTAGGCAATGGCTTTGTGAATATGTCAGCTAATTGTTCATTGGATTGAACATATTCTAGTATCACCTCTTTCTCTTGCACTTTTTCTCTTAAGTAATGATACTTGATAGCAATATGCTTAGTCTTAGCATGCATGAAAGAATTCTTAGAAATTTTTATCACACTGGTATTATCACAATAGATAATTATTGGTTCAATAATTTTCATATTCATACATTCGAGTAATTGTTTGATCCATGCAATGTTAGACCAGTTTGCAGTAGAAGCCACATATTCTACTTCCGTAGTATATTGTGAGATGCATCCTTTCTTCTTACTGATCCATGTGGCAAGTCTATCACCCATGAAGAATGCTCCTCCAGTTGTGCTCTTTCTATCATCTAAGTTTCCAGCCCAATCAACATCTATATAAACTTGAAGCTCAAATTTGCCTTCTCTTTTATACCATAAGCCATAGTCCTCGGTGTTCTTTAGATATCTTAGAATTCTCTTGACAGTAGTCATGTGTGATTCTTTGGGATTAGCAGAGAATCTTGCAACTATTCCAACTGCATGTGCTATATCTGGTCTAGCATGAACAACATACAATAGTTTTCCAATCATTGATCTATACAAGGTCTGATTTACCTCATTTGATTTGTCTTCTTTTGTTAGCTTGCATCCATTTGTCATAGGTGTTCCAACTGGCTTGGAATCTTCCATCTTGAATATCTTCAACACTTCCTTGATGTATTTGGATTGTGTGATATATATGTCTGCATCCTGTTGAAGAATCTGTAGACCAAGAAAGAATTTGATCTCCCCAAACATTGAAATTTCAAACTCTTTTCTCATTTTATTAGCAAAATATTTACATAACATATCATTACCCCCAAATATGATATCATCAACAAATATTTCAGCAATTAGAATATTATCATCAATATCTTCTTTTAAATACAGATTGTTATTTTCACTTGTTCTTAAAAATCAAATGCTTAAGAGATAGGAGTGAAGTCTTTCATACCAGGCTCTAGGTGCTTGTTTCAATCCATACAAGGATTTATGTAGTCTACAAACCATGTTTTTCTTGTTAGGATCAACAAACCCTTATGGTTGTTCAATGTATACCTCTTCTTCTAGTATTCCATTTAGGATTTCAGATTTGACATCCATTTGGTATACCTAGAATCCTTTGAATGCAGCATAAGCAAGTAAAATTCTTACTCCTTCTAGTCTAACAACGGGTTCAAAGGTTTCTCCATAGTCAATACCTTCTTGTGCATACCCTTTCCATACTAATCTTGCTTTGTTCCTTGTGACTTCTTCATTCTCATTCAGCTTATTTCTTAATATCCATTTGGTATCGATAACATTCTTGTCATCTGGTCTAGGTACTAATGTCCATGTTCTTTTCTTCTCAATCTGTTATATTTCTTCATTCATAACACTGACCCATTCTTCATTTTCAAGTGTAGTATTAACAGATTTAGGCTCAAAATCACAAATTAAACATCTAGTGTTCAGTGACTTACTGCTAGTTCTCATTCCAGCCTTATTGTCTCCTATGATCTAGTTTTGTGGATGATGTCTTCTGACATACTTGGAAAGTATCAGTTCATCTCTTTGTTCATCATTCTGATCATCATCTTGACCTTCATTCTGATCTCCATCGCTCAGAACATCATTTTCCTAATTTTGGTATTTGCAGCCTGATGCTCGGGTGCAATGTTTTGTTGCTCGGGAGCGATACACTGTTGCTCGGGCAAAGTGTTAGGTTCTTCAGTGAAAACAAACCTTTTGTAGTCTTCTATTTATTTTTTTCTTTCCTCATCATTTTTCTCTGCATATTCATCTATTCTGACATTTTCACTTTCAATAAATTTTTTAGAGGACTTGTTAAGATATTTATAAGCCTTTCTCTTGGTAGAATACCCTAGAAAGATTCCTTCTTCACTTTTGGAGTCAAGCTTTCCATTCTATATTCTTTCAAAATATAACAGTGACTTCCAAATATTCTGAAGTAACTTACATTGGGTGTGTTACCATACCAAAGCTCATAGGATGTCTTCTTGGTGTCTTTATTCAATTGTACTTTGTTCAATGTGCAGATAGCAGTACTGACAACTTCCCTCTAGAATATTTGAGTGATGCTTTTCTCAATCATCGGTGTTCTTGCACAATCAATAATGGATCTATTTCTCCTTTCAACAATCCCATTTTGTTGTGGTGTTCTTGATGCAGAAACATGTCTTTTAATTCCATGCTCATTGCAAAATTTAGTGAATTCATCAGAAACACATTCTCCTCCTCTATCTGATCCTAAGCATTTTAGCTCCTTACCACTTTGATTTTCTACAATAGCTTTATACCATTTAAACATCTTGAATGCTTCTGATTTTTCTTTTAAGAACATAACTGTCATCATTCTAGAATAATCATCAATAAAGAAAATGAAATATCTATCACCATAGTAACTCTTTATCCTCATTGGTCCACATAGAACAGTATGGACTAATTCTAGAATAGCATTAGATGTATTAGTTTTTCTCTTGAAACTAGACCTTTTCATTTTACCTTTTTGACAATTCTTACACATGATATGCTCGGGCTTTGACATGCTCAATAAGCCTCTTACTTTACTTTTATTGCTTATCTTAATCATGTTGTCAAAATTCACATGACATAATATTTTATGCCACAACCATATATCTTCATTTATAGCCATTAAACAAGTGGTGTTAATGTCATCAAGATGGAATAGGTTACCTTTTGTCTGTTCACCAGTTCCGATCAAACTTCCTGATTCATTAAATATCTTTGCCTTTTTGTTCTCAAATGCAACTCGGTGACCTATGTTATTTAGCTGTGAAACACTCAATAGATTATAGCTCAGTCCTTTTACCCAGTATGCATTTTCACATTTGATCAGGTTATTCAACATTATGGCTCCTTTACCTACAACTAGACAAGGTGAGTCATTACCCATTCTTACTGATCCACCATTATAATACTCAAAAGGTTCAAACTTTTGTTTATCACCAGTCATGTGGTGACTGCAGCCACTATCTATAATCTAGACATCATCCTTTCTAACCTTAGATATAAGTGCACTCTCAACATACCTTTCTTCTTCGTCTGAATCATCCTTCATGGCCACAAATACCATCTCAATGTCTTCATCAGATTCAGTGTCAATATCTCTAGCTCTGTTCTCAGCCAGGTAACAAGCTTTCTTCACTTTGTCCTTGTAGTCTCGGGTATCTCTTCTGTCAGAATGTCGGTTGCTTCGGTAATCTTTGTTATCACTTCTATAAAAATTCTTTTCATATGACCTGTCATTACTTCTGTCATCTTTTATTTTGTTACGACATCTAGCAGCAAAGTGTCCAATCTCTTTACAATTAAAACATACAAGTGGTAATTTACCTTTGCATCTACCTTTGCCTCTCTACAATCTTATAGCCATAAGTGCTTCAATATCATCAAGATCTTGTTCATCACTATCATTTTAACTATCATTTCTCATAGTGTGTTTATGACTTGACTTACTTATTTTCAAAGAAGATTTCAATGCAGACTCAATAGATGGTAAGACACTGTTATCAAATTTATTCATCTCAAATGAAATTAGTCTACCAAAGAAACTATCTAGAGTGACATTATTGTTTGCTACTGCTCTCATTTCTTGTATATTATATACTCTAGTAGCATAAAAATGAAGTAAGGTTCTTAGGATTTTACTTACCATTGTTTCTTCTTCAAGTACACCGACAACTCCTCGGATAGCATTTACTACCTCTTTTACTTTGCAGTTTTACTGAGTGACATTTTCACCTTCTTTCATTCTTAGGTCATCAAATTTACCTCTTAGGCTTTCTGCCTTAGCTCTTAATAAATTAGCATCTCCTCCATGTACTAGCTTCAATGTATTCCATATTTTCTTTGCAGAGGTGCAGGTTTTGACATCTTCAAATTTAACATCAGAGAGTGAGAAAGCAAGTTCTATCATCATAGAATTGTGCTCATTCTTTTATCTTAATTTCTCAAGTGTGTGAGGTCCTGTAGGAAACACATATTCAGTATCCAAGTATTGAGTAACATCATTTACAATACCTGATAAGTAGAGTCTTATCCTGCTTTGCCATGATGCAAAGTTATCCTTCTAAGCACACAAGCTCTGATACCAATTGTTAGAATAACTGAGAGAGAGGGGTAAATCAGTGGCCTAAAAAATATTCCAATAAATTAACCCAAAAAAATTATTACCACAATTATAAGCCTCTAGTTATCTTCAGTCCTACAAGATGTATGCCTTAAAATAATCTCATCAAATAACTACTGCTCAGAATTCACTGTTAATCCTTATTCTTTATCCTTACCGAATAGCAGTCTATCATTTACTGAAATACAATAAATTACTTAGTGTATACTAATCAATCCTGTCTTAGTAATGTGTAAAGAAAAACATGAAAGTAATGACTCATAAACACATTTGAGACATGGATTTTTAATGTGGCAACCTTGTTAAGGGAAAAACCACTTGAGACCCGTAACTCAAAATTCTCACTCTTCTGAAGTGAGATCGGTGAAGAGCCAATCATGTTAAAGGTTACAAACACTCTGTTAAGTGTGACCTTGTTAGAAGATTTATCACTAACAGTTAATCACTTGATATCTGGCATTTCACTAAGCTATTTTCATGAATTAACCTTTTGATACTCCTTGGGATGTATCTCAATATATAAAGGATTTGTTTAGATCCTGCTCGGTCAAGAGACTTCTCTTATTCAATGGTTAAACTGAAATAGTATATGATCTGTTCATATCAACAACTATACTTTGTAGATGTTTAGGTCTATTGTAAGCTCATAATACCTTTCTCATAATTGTCTCTATTCAATACCTTTTCTCCACTTCTTTCTGGTTGGTGATGTTGTGCTTCTCTGTTGCTCAGTGTCCGCAAAAATCTTTAGCTCTGTTCTTTAGCTTAATTGATCAGAACTGTATGAAGATTTCTTTCTTCATCAGTTTCTCTTCAGGATCCTCTTCTCTATTCACCCTGAATTCACAATGAATTATATTGTCTATTTATAGACATAATTTCACCGTTTCTAAGTCCTTGACTTTCTTGTTCTTGGCATGATCTGCAATTCTCGCCTTTCTTGCTTTAAAGCTTTACTTCAGTTTTATCCCGTAGATTTCTCTTAGACAACTGGAATAAAATAGCTTTAAACTCTCGCTTATCTCTGGCTTTTAACTTGTCGATGAAAACAATATTAACAACCAGTTAAATCCTTCTTTAGCTCTTTCCACCTAATTATTTTGTCATTTATGAGCTTTAGTTCTTTTCGGTCAACACTTCAGTTCTCCTCAAGCATCTTCGTCGGGGTTGTTTGTTCGTCGGGCAACACTGTGAAGTTCTACTCAGGTTACTTTGGTTCTTCTCATCAGTAATGCTTTCTCGGGTTTCATGCTCGAGTATCACTATGAATTTCCTCTCGGGGTTCTCTATCCGTCGGGGTGGACTGACCGTCAGTGTTTGTTGTCACTTTGTGCATACTGCACTTTTATGCATTATTGGTAGCATAACCTTTATCTCTCCGGTTCTTTGAAGTCTTTGAAACTATGTATATAACCAATCATATTATATCAAGTTGACATCAATGAAAATACAATACATTAACTGATTTAATGTCTTGCATTAGCTTTCTGCAGCTTGTTGATCATCAACTTAATATCTTCAAAAATTCAAACAGTTATAGTTCATCAACATGTTTGTTCTTCTCCGATAATTTTCCCTAACACCCTCTTTAATTTGTTGGCCAATATTTTGGAAAGCAACTTGTATATAGTCTTGCAAAGAGAAACTGGTCTAAACTCATCCAAGCATGTTGCATTTTCTTTCTTAGGAATAAGAAGTAAGAAAGTATCATTGATCCCCCTTAGAAATCCGCCAGAAGATCTAGCTGCCTGCAATGTCTCTGTCAATTCCAACCCCACAATCGATCAACAGTGCTAAAAAATTAGGTGGGAATCCTTCTGGACATGGAGCTTTATCAGGTGCCATTTTGTGCAAAGTTTTATGGATCTCATCCTCTGAGAATTTAGCCAACAAATTTTGATTGTCATCCTAAGAAATCAGCTTAGGGATGTCATGTAGCTTCTCATTCTGAGAGCGGAATTTGGAACCCTCAAAGACCTTTTTAACACCTTTGTGAAGTAATCCACTATTTCTCTTTGAATTTCCTTTTTCTCCTCTATAATACTACCATCTTCCATGGTGATTCTATGTAATTTGTTCACACTTCTTCTCTATTGTGTGTTGTTGTGGAAATACTTTGTATTTTTATCTCCTTCCAATCATGTTTTCCTAGATTCTTGCCTCCAGAATGTCTCTTCTTTGGCTAGAATATCCTCATAATATCTCAATAACTCCTCCTTATTGAGTAGATTGAAATCCATACCTTGTTGAACTATCACTTCATTCAATTCTGTTATCTTCTGTTCAATTTCAGATTTTGAGAGGAAGATATTCTTGAAATGGATCTTATTCCAGTCCAATAGATTGTTCTTGATACATTTCAGCTTTGATACAAAAAAACAACTTAGATCCCTTTACCCACCAACGTTTCCACCATTTCACAAGCATCAGTATATGTGACTCAGTCAACTACTGAACTGACAGAATCAACAAGGTACGCTGGGCAAGGTGGTAGGAGATCCGAGTCTCGATCTGGAAGGTATGCTACTGCTACTGAAGCTCTAGGTATCTATGCCTATCTAGTCTATACTCTTTCCTTTTCTCTTTTTCTAGGAAGGGGTGTTATAGACTCTCTAAATGGATGGGGTGCCATGAGCTTAGATGCCCTCACCTTTGCTTCTCCCATAGCTTCTGTCTCCATTAATGGAAGAAATCCTTATCCTTCATCCACATGTGTTTTCAAATTTGAATGGAAAAGATAGTAGTTTGTCTTCTCCTAGGATATCCAACTCAATGGGATAGTGATTTTACCCAGAAGATGGAGAAATTGCAGACTTCAAGTCATACTAAAAATTAGACAACTCACCCTTGAAGAATAATTTTTCTAAATTTTTTGTTATATTATTAAAACCTCATCTTCTATTGTTCCATTTTCTATTTGTATTTCCATTAAATTTTCCTTTAACACCTAGTTTTTGAATTGTACTTGGTGTTGGCTTTCTCTTTGATTGCCCCCCTATTTTTTTGACTAATGCAGTATGGCATTGAAGTCCCCTTGGTTAATGAAATTTTTATCCGAGCCTGCTGAAGAGAGGATGTTGATCTCCTCCCATACCTCTTATTTTTTCTTGACTTGAATCGGACCCTAGACATTGATTAAAACAATGTTTAGTTTTAAGTAGAGGCTACCCATACTCCCCCCCCCAACCAATTGGAGTATCTTATTACTCTTCAAAAGAATATCTTTTTGGGATTCTAGATTACTGCTAAACCACCCAAGGATGCGATTGCTTCCACTGATTATACCTTCCAACCACCAAATCCTATTGCAAACTGCTCCATCTATTCTATGTCCTTTTTGTTTTCCTGTAATAGTACAATGTCAGCCTTAAGTGAAAATAAACAACATTTAACCCAATGTTGTTTTGTACGAGCCCTTAGGCCCCTAACATTCCATGTTATAACTCTCATTGCAACATGCGAAGGCTCTTCCCCTTCCCAAATTTCATGAAAGAAGTAATTTTTGTTTAATCCAAATCTTCCCCATCTTCTGTACCGGAAGAGTAGTCATTGAATTGCGGCCCTTGCCTTGTTTCCTTTTAACTCCACAGTCTAGAGAGATTATGTTGAGTTCTTGTTTTTTGAAGCCCAAGCCACTAGGAGCAGCATGATCTACCAATAATTTAGTTTTGGAATAATGCTTTTTAAGGACGGATGTTTTGTTAGGGTCCTCCTCTACTAAAAGTGTAAGCAGGTCATCAAACTCTGCCTCTTTATCCCCAAATTCTGAATCTATAAGTCTTTCCATGAAGGAAGAAGAAGGATATTGGCCCCATTGTTATCTACTTGAGAGGTTGAATTTTCCATAAGGAAAAACATTTGAAATACTGTCGGTAGTCTAGGGGATAATTCATGATCTTGATTACTGTTGTCAGACAAATCCTCCACCCAATTCTCTTTATCTACTTTCTTCTTTCTTCAAATTTTTTGTTGAAAGGGAAGAAACCCTCCCATAACCTTGTTTGTGGGGAGGAAATTATCCCCTAAAGCCCTTTGAGATATTGTTTTCCCTTTGTGATGCCCTTTGTTAGGAAGAGAGAGATCTACCGTCTAGTTCTTTTTCTAATAATCTTACCGATTTTTTGCAACCACTTCCATTAACTTTTGGCATAGTGGAAGAGGGATCAGTATTGACCCTTTTCTCATTTTTGTATTATATTCACCAATAGGAGATAAAAAGTATCTTCCTTATCCAGCGTAACCTTCCACCTCTCAATCACACTCATTATTTCCTCCCTAATTGTCTTCCAGAGATCAGAAAGTTTAGTTTATAGCACATCCTCTCCATCCTTTCTTTGAATGTCTAGAGATAACTCCTTTTGCATTTGCACTTCACATTGTTTGTCTTGTGCTGATTGAAGGTCAGATATCCTTGGATCTTCCTGTAGGACTTGGTCTGTAATCTCATATATCATTTTGTCTTGAACTTCCTTCCACCATTGTGTAATAAGTGTCTCATCCCGTCTATGATTGAATCTCTGGATTAGATGGTCATGATTTCTATTAAGTTGAAGACCCCCATTTATCCTAAGTTTAGTTTGAGAGATCCTTCTTTTATTGCAAGTATCTAAGCCAAAATGCCCCTCAATCCTACAAATCCCACTCCACAACATGTTATCATCCAAGTGATTTGGATCGATTTAAGAAAACCTTTATTGGTTATTTCTCAATTGGGAAGTGATAACCCTTTGCCATTTTGTAAAATAATTGAGTGACTAGCATGGGTAGAGTGAATAGTGTAATCATGCTGATGTGTTAAATATAGAACCTTAGGAGTCCTGTTGTAATAGGAAAACAATCTCCAAAATATGATCCAAAGCAAAACTGTCAAGTTTCCTTGTGATGCTTCCCTGACATCCTCCAAGATATCAATAGTGGAGGGTAGGGGTTGTTCTATTTCTGGAAACATCAATGTAGTCCAACCTAACAGTGATTGGGGATTCCCTACAGGATCTTCCTGAATGTTGTGTGTCTTGACCTTGGTTGGGTCTATATCTATTTCTTGGAGCTCGAAGAGCAGACCATCCTCCAAAGACTCCTTCTCACTTGAATTTGAACATGTCTTTGGGACTGTTTGTGGATTGAGGTGATCATAAGTAATCTTTTGGATCCAAAATCCCCCCTTTGATATAAATTTTGAGAGTCTGTGGCATTTCAGATTCTAGGTTCGTGATTAAACAAAGCTTTGGACTTGCTCTTCCCTCGTCCCACTTATGACTTAGATAAATCCCTACTTTGTTCCCAATTATCTGCAAAATGTCTAACAACCTATATTCTATTGGGTGGATTTTTAGTGTGAGCCACATCAGTATAAATCTTATAGAATGCACTTTGCCATCAAAGTTAGGAGTCCATTTTTGCATAGATAAATTTTTAATATTAAAATATTATTAAAAAAGTCATATATGATTTAAAATATCATTAAAAAGCTTAAATACCACCGGCTCTTCCACTTTTCGATCAACCTTCGCAACTCTAGTCAATTATATTTTAGACGATTTTGTGTACACTCTTGTATACAATTTAAGCGTAAACACTATTTTTAGAGCCCAATCTATTCTTTTAATGACCCATTTTTTAAAGTATCGCCGAGTTTTAATGGTGCATGTTAGAGGCATGCTTGGCGGTAATTTTAGATGCCTTTTCACATTATGTTTAGACCGTTGTAAACTCTATAAAACCTCTCTCTTTGCGGTGTTTTCTAATGAGAATCAGATTCATAGTAAACTTATTTGTAATCTGCAATTTCAGTAGTCAGAAACCTAAGAAGTCAAAAATGGGGCCGAGGAAGATAAGAAGCCTAACTGAAATTTATGGCAGGTGTCCAATAATTCAAGCAGAAGGAGAGAATCAGAAAAATGAAGAAAAGCAGAGAGATGAGGAGAAGGAAAAAAGAGCAAGTAAAATTTATGAGATGTGTTCAAGAAGCCAAACAAAAGAAGAAAATAAAAGCGATGGGGTCATAAAACTAGCTGATTACGAAACATCTACACATTTGGTTGAGAGGAAAAAGGTGGAAAAGCACACAAATAAATCCACCATCAAAGCAGTTGCAAAAGTTGAGTCTTTGAAAGTGAAGCAAATGAAGAACATCCAGAAGATGAGGGCAAGGAAGGTAAAAAGCCTACGTGAAATTTATGAGAATAATACAATAATTCAAGAATCTGAGAGGTGAGGTGGGAAAATTTTGTTGCTGCATTTGAACCACCTGAAATTTTTAATTCAGAAAGAAAATAGAATTCAATCAAGAACAACTTCCAAATTTTTGAGCCCCTTACATCAAAGGGGATGGTACTGAATAAGTGACGCCAAAAGACTTTTTTAATAATTTTGATTAATTTATACCATTGTTTTTTTAAAGAAACTATCATTCCAAGGTAAAAACAATAGTTAACGAAAGAAGTTCATGAGTTGTTTGGTTATTTTTTTATTTTTATTCATAGAATGACTTGAATGGTAGTATATCTATATTTTGCAGTAATGATTGCGAAAGAATTTAATAATTGATGTCTTGCTTCTTGGTATGAGATGTTACAATTATCACTCTTGATACGATATACATAATGCATAGTGATGTGATATTCCTATAGTGTATCACAACTATCTTTCATAAAGGATTAGTAAATGTACTGCTTGTGTTTCTATTTATATTACAACACATTAAATGTGTGTGTTATGATGGATTTATTTCTGTGACAAAGTGATAAATTGTATCACTTGAATAATAGTATTGGTGGTATACTCTTAATTGTCATCATTTCTCATATGTTTTATCAAAGATTGTAGACATCTATTGTCTGGTTGTTAATAAGCTTAATGGCCCAAACTTTAGATTGGACTTAACTAGCACACTCTAAACTTTGACCTTAAGCTTCTGTTTCCGTTCTGTCTTTGGTTGCGTTCGTCTGACTCTCAGCTGCGATTAAGATTAACTTTCAGATTTAAATCCGCATCTCCCGCTCGCAACAAAGAGCTAGTACTTGTGGCCGTGCCTTTCCACTTCAATCAAAGATTCAGAAACAAACAGAGAGTGTGAATTGGTTGGACTGTGGGGCTTTAATTTTTTTTGCCTGGATCGTTGATATTATCAATTTGAAGTAAACACAGAACACATCTGGTAGTAAATTATAGTATCGCTGCAGCTGCCAAGGACAACTTGGAATGGTTAATACATGTGAAAGAGAGTAGCATTAAGAAATATATATATATATATATATATATATATACATCTTTATAGCAATATAATATACATCTTTATAGTCACGGATCCCACGAAATATTAAATTTGCTTTTGTAAAAATTAGAATTGGAATTCGAAATTCCAATTCCACCTATTTAGGTGGAAGATGATATTCCCATTTTGGGGGCAAAATGAGAATTTTGGAATTCCAATTCCATTTTTTTCCAAGGACCCAAACATGGAATTTGGCATTATCCAGAATTAGATAATGCCAATTCTTGTCATATTCCAAGAAACAAACGGGCCCATAAGTAGTCATTTTTAATCTCGATCTTTCTGAAATTGAGCTTTCAAACCTCATTTCACATCTTATGCAGCTTAGCATTGAAATTGTGCAGTCTAAGTTTTATGAGTTGTAGATATCTCAATGGTGAACTATATAACAATTTCTATGTTATCCTCAAATCTTAAAATTTTAATGATTTAAAATTCTATATCTAAAATTCATATTTGTTAAATATAAATTTCCTTGATCTTTTAAGATAAAACAAATTTATAAAAAAATTGAAATTGAGTTTATAGCTCAAAAATTCATTATCTCAATGTTTCATTTTTTGTGTAAAGGTGATTCAAGCTCTATAAATAAGCTCATTGCATTGGATTTCAAAAGGTTTCCTGTTTGGGGACTGGAATTAGACTGGAATTGGCATTATCTAATTCTAGATAATGTCAAATTCCATGTTTGGGTCCATGAATAAAAGTGTAATTGGAATTATGAAATTCTCATTTTGCCCCAAAATGGGCATATCAATCTTCCACCTAAATAGGTGGAATTGGAATTTTGAATTCCAATTCCAATTTTTAATAAAGCAAATTTAATATCTCGTTGGATCTGTGACATGATAGTGTATCGTCTTAAAATGGATGCACTCCATGTTGATACTTTTTAGCTCTCCCTAGTGTTGGTACTCTCAAATTTGGCACAAATTTGAGAGTGACCATTTTGAAATTTTCTATAAGGCAAAATGAGTACCCTGAAACAACTTTTGAGAAGGTTTAGTTGGAGTGCTTGTAAAAGATACCCTGGTGATTTTCATCAAATATTACTTGGGAAGAGGGTTCAATACTTTTTATTTGACATATGCAGTGAGTTCCATCTTCTAAATTTCAAATTTGACATGTTAAGGGAGTAGTCATTTTGAGGTGTTTACATAAATCTGCATTTTTGCTATGTCAAATTATTGTAACTTGCCTACTTTGCATTTGAATATCTCGCATCCTCTTAGGTTTCATGGGTCACTGCTTTGGTAATGTTTAATATGCATATCAGAGAGCTTATGTTTTAAAACCTAAGCCATTTCAAGTCTGTTTGATGGGTTTTCAGTTTCCCCAAAGTTGGTCCTGCAGAACTGTCATGTTTCTCTATCATACCCAGAATTCTGAATAGCCTACTTTGAGGTCTTCCAAGTTGTATCCAGTTGAATGCTTTGCATAATTGAGTTTTCCCCTATATTGAAAAAATGGAGATGTACCTATCTGAAGAGTTTCAGATTCCTGCCAATCCAGTTAACGACTTTTTCAGAGCCTTTCCATTTTCAATTTATTAAAGTTTCACTGAATGTGCAGAATTTAGAATTAAGTGACCTACTTTATGCTTTCCATGTTTGCACTCGGTTCAAGGTCAAGATTAATTGAAGGTTGTTCTGCATTTTAAACCTGGAAGTGAACTTCTCTGAAGATTTTCAGACTTTGGTCAATCCAGTTGATCACTTTTCCATGGTATTTCCAAATCTAGTTTATGCATTCTCACTGTGTTAAAGTTATGAAAAGTGTTTGAAGTGTTAACTTTACAGTTTAGTACTGGTTGATCAGTTCGTCATTAAAGAAAGTTACTTGAATGTCTATATTCCATGTGTGAAGGTGAATTATGTTCCAGAGGTTTAGATTTTGAAGGTTCATTTCGGTGACTTCATGAATTCAGTATCAAAGGCAGTTTATGCAGTTTGCAGTGCAAAACAGAATCAAGTTTACAGAATGGTCATTTTGCAAGAGTGACAACTTCTGGTTTGAATGTTGTTTTTATAAACTGATCATGGCATCTTTCTTATTACAAGTAAATGTAATATCCTACCTGATGGTGAAACTTCAGAGCATGATTTAGCGATTTTGTAAAAGCTGATTTGGATGAAGTTTATATTGTTTCAGCATTTACACTTACACCAGTATTCTGAAAATGCTAAGTTTGAACGGTTACATCTTGTACCTAAGGATGAATCTGGAAAAGTCCTTTTGCATGTGTCTTCAATGATGATGAATGAGTTATTCCACCAAATGACAGAGCTTCAAGGGGTGATCTGATATCTTTTCAAGTCATACTTCTGGCAGGGTTTGCAAACTCCTGATTGCAGAATATAATGAAATCGCCCACTTTGCATGTTATTATCTTGAAGCCAGAATATTTTCAAACTAGTTCAGTTGATGAAAGTGGTTCAGATGTTGGAGAAGGGTTTATTTTACAGTCCCAATACTTATAACAGATTGTTTAGTCAATTTTTTGAGACTAGTTCCTGAGGTCATTTGCTGTTTGTGGACAGTTTGTAGAATTTTAAAAGTTAGTTCTAAGTGTCCACCAATTCAATTTCTTCTTAGTCTAATTTATTGGGGGGGTGTACGGTGATGAATTGAACGATCAAGGTGGACAAAGGGTTTGAAATCCCTTTTTGTGAAAAGATATGTTCTTCAGTTTTCCATAGAACGAGGACATTCCTGATGACCCAATTGGAGAGTTTGAAAATATTAATGAAGTGGCCTGCACATAAGATGTAATGTTTTATAAAAATTTGTGATAAATGAAAGGCTTGCATGGAGATTTGGGGGGAACTCTGCGCTATGCATTATGGAGGTATGTTTATTGTTTTGAAACCATGAGGTGGTTGCGCGATATATTTCCTAAGGTTTGCATTGATTAAAGAGGGAAGTTGAAATATATTAATACAAACTCAAAATCAATAGAACATGAAGATTCCACGCATGATGATAGACATAAAAATAAAAAAACATTAAACAAATTAAGTATTATGAACATGAAGGCTATACTCTGCGCAAGTTTTAAAATATTAAAAAAGATCGTTGCTATGAAGATTTGCGTAGATTGGGGATAAACATGGATATTAAAAATCAATACAAATATAATTTGAATGATGGTGATTATTCAGCGCAACATTTGGAGAGTGTTGAAAATAGAAAAATGCAATTACAAATACAAAGAAGCAGCTAGCGTGGAAACAAAAACGAAGAAATGGAGGAGTTAAAAAAAAATTACAAAGTGTAATTTCCTTCAGAGGCTGCGTAAGAACCAGCATATTTATAAAAAGGGGCCCGCACAGCAAGGGATTCAATCAAGGAGAGACCCATGCGCCTAATTCCCACGCGAATCATGGACAGAGGTGTATGCACAAAGGAGATTAAAACTAAACATTGCAAATGAACAAGGTAATTTGCCACGTAGCTTCTGGAAATTAGCACTGTCTTCAATCAATTTCAAACATAATAACTGGAGAAAGAACTGCGTAGCATATGGTGGATTCTTTTCAAAACTTTGAAATGGCAAATTGGTGACGGAGCTCTAGTGTGGTGAGTTGAGGAAAGCACTGGGTCTGAATGGAGCTGTACATGGAAGCCAACAATGCAAGAGGTAGGAGCCCACACCAATGAGATGCAAGGCTGGAGAATTAGAAGAAGACCCCACACACAATAACATAGAAATCTTCAAACATTTGTGAGGTGGGGGGATTTTGCCCAAGAAGAAAATGAGGGGCATATAAAATTTTGAAATAAGACCAAGATGCCAAGCAAAATACTAAGGAATGACATTGTGTAGTGAAATATAAAGAGTTTTCATAGCATGTTAAAGATTTGCGCAGACTTGGGAGCAAGTTTTTTAACATTAAAAGGTCAATCCAAATGCAGACAGAAAGAATTTCCAAGGAAGCCTTGCATGGAACAAGGAAACATTTTAAAATTGCAAGCAAATATTATTGCCAGGTGTAAAAATCCAAGACCAGAAGGAGACCATACGCAGCACTAAGTGGAAGAATTGTAAGTTTTAAACAGCAAAACCATGGCCAGAGGAACTGCACTGGGAATGATAGACGTATGAGAAATTGAATTTTTTCAAAACACAAAATAGAAAACTACACCATATGAATGATGCGCCAGTTTTTATGGAGGAATCTTGAGTTTTAAAACAACAGACATCATGCTAGTAAGCGCGCAACATCTATAGGAGTCTGTAAAACTTGAAAAATATGAAAATGCTATTATCCCACATTTGCGAGGGAGCTATTTTTTCAAATGTTTATATATGTTTGCACTTACTTACATAGTAAATAAGAGGCTAAGAGGCTCTTGGTGGGCCTCTAAGCTGGAACTATGTGTGCGCAGGTGGGCCCCATTATTTTAGCACAGAATGTATAAAGTGCTTTAAAATGTAGAGGGATCTAGTCCCACATTGCTCGCACAATAGAAATTTGTGATGTTTATAACCAAAAGCACTATCATATTGAAATGTGAAGGCGAGTTGGAGGCTATCCACATGCACATGGTGACTTTTGCCTCGATTTCCATGCCAGCGACCAGATGGCGACCCAATTTTGTAGAAAAGTGGTGACGTGGAAAAGTGATGATGTGGAATGTGGACACATGGCGGCTAGTCACAAAGTTGGGAGATGAAGAGCAGTTAACCGCCAGGATCAGAAGACTTGGAGACTAACCATCGAGTTAACCACTAGTTGTTAGTCGCTACGTCGCTGGATGCTGGAAGTTAGTGCAAAAAGATAAGGAGACAAAGAGACTAACTAAGTCACGTGGTTGCCAAATATTGAATGTTAAGTGGCAGACATCAGGAGACTTGGAGACTAAGGAGGTAGTCGCCAGGTCTCTAGATTTAACTCCGGTTAAGAAAAGTATCAACAGACTTGGAGACAAGGAGTAAAAGAAAACCCATGGTTAAAGGTGTGGTTAGAGGCAGAGTTAGGAGGCATTCAGAGATTATGAGACTAAGATTTGTCTCATTATCTCCAAATATTACCTAGAGTTAAAAAGATATCAAGAGACTTGGAGACTAGTCTATGCAAGGTGACCGTGGTTAAAGAAGGAGTTAAAGAACAGTCAGGAGCAGCTAACCAGTGAATGCCACATGTCGAATTCCGGTGAATTCTGGATAAAAATGTAGAAAATTGAGAATTTCAAGGCATAAGAATGTGCACAGGATAAATTTTAAAAGAATTTAAAATTGTATAGTCTTTTGCATTGCAAAGCTTGAAATGTGTATTCCCAGAAAAGTTTTTGAATAGTTAAAATCAAATTTTCTCAGAGATTAAAATCAAATCAGGCAGATTTTGAAAAGGTGGAATGAGTTCATATTTAAGAGATAGTTGCCAGATAAGATCAGATTTGCATGAATGAGACAAAATATAAGCATATTTTGTTGCAAAAACCTTATCTGAGAAGCATTCTGAGAGGTTTTTTTTTTAACAGAGAAAGAAATCAGATTTTGCAAAAGAATGATCAGATTTGGAAATCTTTTTAGTAGCAGAGTAAAGGGGATTTGCAGAGGATGAGTTCAGATTTTGAACAGACAAATGGATTCAGATATAGACAAAATAAATCAGATTTTGAAGACTTTGAAGACAAGTAAGATCAGATTTTGAAACCACCGACAGAGCAAAGCCAGATTTTGAGAAGACAAAATAAGAAAAGAAAAGAAGGAATAAGTGCAGATTAGATTTAAGAGGAGGACAAGTGTATGTCAAGCATGAGTTTTAGGGTTTCTCTCTCTTCTTTATATTCTTTTCTTTTCTCAGTTTTGGCTATCCTGTTCCTATTACTGCTCTGTTCAGAGCAGGTCCCTATTGGTTTTGTTGAATTTCTATTGCAAGTTGGACTTCTATGTCTTTGATATTCTTGAAAGCTTAAGGTCTGGATATGTTGAAATATAATTTATTAATGAAATATAGTGTATTTTTTCCTCTTCCATATTCTTGTTGTCTCTATATATTTCTGTGTATAGCTCTAGTATGTTTAGTTTGTAAGGCATCTTAAACATACCAGTTACAAGGTAGCTTGTCTAATTTCTTATGATTTTCTTTCAAGGAGAGAATTAAGTTTCATAAGTGATTTCAGAGGGTTGATTAGAAATGTAAGGATTTGATATAGTAGTATGGAAATGAGAGGATAGTTTTTAATGCATTCTATCTCAGCTACATATAGTTTGTAAGGCACTCTATAGTATCTTCATTATTTTGTTTCTATGGATTCATATTTTCCTTGAATCTTTGCCCAAGGAGTAGGCACTGGTCTAGGGTTTGATTTGCAGTCTTTTCTTCATCCAATAATCAAAATCAAATCAATTATATTCTGTTACTTAGAACAAATGAGCTGAACTCATCAGGATTTGTATCAACAGGCTGCAATCCATTTTGTTAATTCCTTAAAGAGTGAATCACTAGGTTATCCCACCTTAAAAGTAAGAAGGATGAGAATCCATATCTCACTGGTTTTTTTTCTATATTTACAATCATGGTTTGTCTGGTTAAGCTTTGCATTCAGTTGATTTTGGTCATATGCAAGGTGTTTTACAAGTTGATTCAATAAAGATAAATAGAAAATCAATGTCCACTTTCATATATATCGTGTAATCAGTAATTATTCAGAGGTAAAACCTTCCTAAGTATGTGGAGCTCAAAAATGAAGGAGGATCTTATCCAATCCTCAACAATTAGGCATTTCTTTTGTCTGAATCAGTATTAGGAGGCATAGTGTTAAAGTAATTATTCAAGCACTGTGGTTCATACAAGAAAAATCCCTAACACCTAGTAGGCTATTTTGGTCCTGATTCAAATACTTTCATGCTTCCATGGAGTTTCATGTGCTTATGTGCATGTTCTTCCCCTCTTTTCTACCTTTTCTCTCTGTTCCTGAGACTTGGGCACATTTCCTGAGGTTTTGACCCTCTGGGTTAGGATCGAACTCAACCCTAACCTAGGTCAGGGTGGACCTCGACCTTGACCCCAGGGTTCAGGGTCATTAGGATTGGGTCCCAGTTTCGGGGTTTCATCAAAATTTCATCTTTTCCATCTTTGGGGCCACTATTTCTTGAGTTAAGTATCAAATTCTCAAATCAATATTTGAGGTTGACCTTTCTCAAGCTCGGTGTAGGATTCCTAATTTATTATTTGAGATTAGCCTTCCTCAATTTTTGTGCCTAATGCTCAAATTAACTTTGGGGTTGGCCTTACCTCAAATTTTTTGACAAGGCTCTTAAATAATTATTTTTATTTCTACCTTAAGGGTGGACTCCTTCTAGAGTTTTGTGTCAAGACCTTAATTTGATATCTTCTCCATGTGTACCTCTCTAGAGTTTTGTGCTATCATCCCTTAATTGTGCCTAGACCTTAATTTAATTTCCTCTCCATGTGCACCTCTCTAGAGTTTTTTGCCATGGACCCTTAATTATTGTTTTCTATGATTGGTCATTTCTAGAATTTAGTGCCATAGTTGGAATTAATATTTCCTCTATGTCGGCCTCTCTAGGAGTTTGTGCCCAAGATCACTATAAAAGAAGGGCTTTTGTCTCTTATTTTTCCTCTTGGGCAATCCATTATTATCTACGAGTCATCAAGCAATCTCAAGATCTCTCAAGCATTCAAGACTTATACATTCTTCATCCTGCATTCTCAATTCAAGTACATGAGCACATTTAATTCCATGGAGCCATGAACTAGCATGGTAGATCAACTTCATACTCTTCTACAAGGTTCAAACAACTTCAAGCATCCATCTTTGAGGATCCAAATTTGAATCCTCCACAAGGGTTTCTATACAAGAAAGGTGAATTTGTTTATTTACTTTGTTTATCTCTGCAATTTCAATTCTATTATAAGGTTAATTCAAAAACTGGGGTTTGACCAAGGCAAACCCCTACCTCCAACAAACAAAACCATTTTTATTGTAGGTACAAGTACAAAACTGTGAATTACAGAGAAGATTTAGATACCCTTTTTGACAAACTTTCAAGATCCACAAAAAAAATTTCCGTCGAAGCAACGCAGGTCAAGGTTGACATAAAGGGGTCAAAGTCGACCTGCATCTGGGTCAAGATCGACCTGGCACATAAAAGAAAAATATTTTTGGGTTTTTTAGATTTCACAGTTTCGGTTCAAGATTGCGTAAATCAACAGTTTTTGAGACCGTTTGACAAGGTTTTCAGAAGATCCTTTTTCGGAGATAAGTACTTTGTATTTCTTCATTTTAATATTAGTCTTCTAGATTTACTTTTCAAATATTCTCAATTTCTCTTTCCTAAACCCTCTCTTTGTAGAGGTGAGGGAGAAGTTAACCCAATCCATTTATCTCCTTTGTATAGATCACGAATTGACACTTACCTTTGTGTTAATCGGGTCTCATTGGAGGATAAATCTTGGTATTCTTCCTCTCCTTTGTATAGAGTGTGGATCCATTTTCACACTATACATTTTGGTGAACCCAACAAGCTTACCCCTTATCTTTTGTGGAATTAGATGCCCTATTGTGTTTGTGTTGTTTCATTTCCTTTTCACGCTTATAGATTTCATTTGAATACATTTGGATATATCTAGATCTATTTTCTATGCATTTCTTTATTCATTATCATGTTGCACAAGTTGTTTCAATTGTTTTCCAAACATCCTTCTATAACTTTTGGGATTAAACAACATCTTCCTCTTACCTTACCATTGCACGGTGTTACACCTAGAAAGGCTTTATTTAGTGCGTGTGATGTTGCTTTTTCCTCTCTTGTATTACCTTGTAAGGATATATTAGAGCAAGAAGATGACTTTAATATTTCTCTCCATCATATTTCTCTTTATGGAGATGAGTTGAGGATTGATGTTAATTCTTCTCCTCATATATGTCTTTTCTACGAGCCTACTTTAGAATATAATTTACCTTCTTTCCCCTTTAGGGATCAAGCTTTAGTGATTTATGGTGCTCCTACAATGTGCTTTATTGATAGGGATAATAATCCTCCTATTTGGGATGAACCTTTGGATTTTGATGTTGATTACTCTCTTCCTCATGAAGCCATTGTGGATGATTCTACTTTTTGGGATGAGCCATTGGATAAAGACATTGATTTATCCCCTCCTCGTGAAGAAGCTTTGATACAAGAGGGTGATTTATTAATGGATGACATGTTCATACATGATGGTGACTATTTTTTTTTAAAATACACTCCCCTTATGAAGAAATTTTAGAGAAAGAGGAAGAAATTATAGATGCTTTACCTCCATTTGGGATTCCTTCTAGTGATGAGGCATTAGCAGAGAATGATATGAATTCCCTTAATTCTCTCACTCTTAGTGATGATCTTATGGAGAATCAAGATCCTACCTCATCTCCTCCTGGGATATCTTCTTTGCTTCCTTCTTGTGAATATGTTTGTAGTGTTGAGACAACTAACATGGTTTATTGAAAACCCTTGTTGACTATAAAAGGTTGTCCTCGCATTACTATCAAAGGTAAACCTGTGGATTCTTTAGATTCTTTCAATGATCAAGATTCGGTAGCTCACACCTATCATACAAGGAATAACCCTCAACCTATTCTGGTGGTTCCTACTTCTTTACCACCTTCTCAACCCATTCTTCCTCATCCACCTCGTCTTCCTGGCAAGGAGTATGATTTGATAAACCAATTACACAATACCCCTGCCAAGATTTCTTTATGGGAACTTCTTCAAACATCACCTACCTACCATGAAGCCTTGCAAAAAGCTCTATCAAATCTTCCCACTCCACCTCCTAATCAAGAGAACATCAATGCCTTCTTACAGTGCATGCATGCTACCCCGGGTCCTCCTAACATTGTATTTACTCAAAAGGATTTACCTTCTAAAGAAGTACAAAATCAATATGATGCTCTTATGGTTGTTGTTACTATCAATAAGAGTATCATTTGTAGGACCTTGATTGATAATGTATCCAGGATTAATATTTATATCATGGACATGCTCAAAGCGATTAAAGATGATCTTTCAACTATTCAACCTGACAATGTTCCTATACGTGGCTTTGATAACATTAATAAAAAACTTTGGGCATCATTACTTTACCTATCAAAGTAGGTGCGGTCATCCTGAATACTCCTTTTCATGTTATGCATGGACCTCTTAATTATAACCTCCTTTTGGGTAAACCTTGGTTTCATAAGATGCATGTTGTTCCTTCCACCCTTCACCGTAAAGTCAAGTTTATTCACAACAACATGATGTATACACTTCATGCAGATGATGCACCAAATCCTTGTTTGAATATTCAAACCCACAATAATCCTATTCCTAACAGTAATCCTTCTTCCTCTAATGCTCTTCCTGGAGATGATATGGGAACCTTCAATTTCAATCCTACCTTTATTGGAGAGTATAAGGTTTCTGATCTTGATTTTATGAAGCAACAAAGAGAGTTTGAACAATGAGCTTTTTCTTCTACTTCTAATGCCCTTTGTAATAACTTTGTCGATGCTTCTACCTACTATGAATATGTCAAACCTACTAATGATGACATAATAACTACTAAATTTCCATTGACTCCTTCTGATATGGCTTCTCGTCATGGTCCTGGTTATCATTTACTAGTTAAACAAGGATTCCATGGTCAAGGATGTGGTAAGCATAAATAGGGAATTCAAATGCCCTTACAAAATGGGGGGCATGAGCATTCTTATGGATTGGGATTTAATCCTCAACAACACATCAATGTTAACAACATCTCAAATAACACTTCAAAACATGATGAACC
>JAGRRI010109025.1:0-17851 GCA_018584345.1 Thuja plicata
TATTCCTTGGCTTCGGGCCAAGTGGCCAACAAAGAAAAATCAACTATTTTCTTCCTAAACACTAGAAAGAAGACCCAACAAAATATAAGTAAAATATTCAAATATAAGATTGGATCCTTCACATGCATTTACCTCGGCATCCCTATTGATAAAGTCCTAAGAAATTAAAATGAATGGAAATCAGTTGGAGAGAAATTGGATAGGAAGATGGATTCATGGAAATAAAAATAGCTTTCATGGGCTGGGAAGGTGGTCCTCCTTAAAGCAACTCTGGCAGCTATCCCGATTTATATTTTGTCTTGTCTCTCCCTCCCATCAGGTAGCTACTTGGACATTGTTAAAAGACTGGGGAAGTTTTTTTGGAAAGGAATTGACACCAAGAGAAAATTCACTTTGATCTCATGGGACAAGATCTGTAATCCAATGGTTGAAGGAGGCACTGGAATTAAAAATCTGCAGTGGTGAAATCAGGCTCTTGGAGCAAAACTATATGGGAAAATATTAAAGGAAAAGAATCTCAAGTGGGTCAGAATTCTCAGAGGAAAATATTTTCACCATTTAGAGGATGAACATGTAATTAGAACCTCTAACCTTCCTCGAGATTCCCAAATTTGGAACTTTATACGTAGCTCAAAAGGATTAATTGAAAATATCTTATCATGGAATATCAAAGATGGTTCAATTGCCAAATTTTGGGATGACTCATGGGGTAGATTCCCAAGCATTAATCAACTATTAGGACCCAACAACATCAGTAATATTGGGATTCAAAATTGGGGCCCTATGGTGAAAGATTACATTTCTACAGGATCTCAGAACTTGACTGATGGATCTTGGCAATGGAAACCATTCGATCAGGTAAACACTGATCCAATTGAACTTCAAAAAGTGAAAAAGATTTTAGAGAACAGATCCTTCTTTATTAAAAAGGGGAAAGATTAAGTTATATGGAATGGTTCTGAAACAGGGGATTATAAGGCAAAGGTAGGATATATCATCCTCTCAAACAATTCACCTCACAAACTACCCCAATTATTTTAGCAGATTTGTTGGAATAAAGTTTGTCTTCCCAAAGCAGGCATCTTCTCCTGGGTAGTAATCCAGGGAAAAATTCTTACTGCTAATTGGTTTAAGAAGATGGGATTCCATGGACCATCTAGATGTGTTCTCTGCTAAAAAAGTGAAGAGGACACGAATCACCTATTACTCTCGTGTCCCTTTGCCTTGGAGTGTTGGAAATGGTTATGTGCAAAGTTGGGTTGGTCCTCTGCCCTTCCGAATAACATTCTATCACTCTTCTCCTCTTGGCCTCAACTATTCACAAATAGTCTTTGTGGCAACTTATGGTTAATCACTCTTTCCATTCTGATATGGGAATTTTGGAAAGAAAGGAATAGGAGAATCTTCCAAGAGACTTCAATGGATAAATCCTCTGTTCTCAATCGGATTAAAGGCTCAGTTATGAAATTCATGAATTCTAGAATTCAAATACAAAGTGGTCATCACAAGTTTTACACTAGTTGGGATAATCTCATGATCAAAAAATGGTTTGGGCTAAAAGCTCCTCCAACAATCGGCATTGGTGTGAAAGCAAATGCTATTCTCAGAGAAAATTTAAATGGAAACCTCCTCCTCCAGGTTGGCATAAATTGAATTTTGATGGAGCTTCTAAGGGGAATCCTGGTCCTTCTAGGGCAGGATGCATCATTCACTCTTGCGATGGATCTCTTATTGCCAAAATGGCAGAACCTTTGGAAAATAATACTAGTGATGTGGCAGAATTCAAAGCTCTTCTTCTAGGACTTTTGTTGGCATGGGACCTGGGCCTTAAAAAAGTAGAAATTGAAGGGGACTCTATGATTACTATAAATGCTATGAGAATAGAGTGCTCTTCAAACTGGAAATTGCATGCCATTCTAGAGGTTATTTCAAATTTAATTAAAAAATTTGAATCCACAAAGGCTAACCACATTTACCTAGAAGGAAATTACTTAGCTGATGATTTAGCAAATAAGGTAGCTTTGGGGGAGTACATTCAGTTTCCATGGTAATGAGTCTGAATGCAGTCACTTCATCATCGACATCCAGGAGGTCTAATCTGGATTAATTTTTAATTTGAAGTGGAACACAGATCATCCCAAGTCTCATCATCATTTTAATGTCTAATGCATAACGGGCATATTGGTTAGCTGGGAGGCGATGTTTTTTTATGTCCTCGACAACTGGCCTTCATTTCTGTAGAGAATTTGCATTAACTACACATCTCATGACTCGAGAAAGCATGTCCTCAGGCATGTTAGAGTATTAAAAGCTGTCACTTCCATTTTTTACAAAATTGACATCTCTCTTTGGACCGTTTGCAGTACGTCTAGGTGGGGAATGCTCATTTTCTTTCAGGATGAGTATTACACTCTGCAGGCTTTTATCGAGCCACGACGTTTGTTGAGAGATACACTTCATAGCGTCTATCAGTGCATTAAAGATTCAAAGTTTTAAAACTGTTTTGCTACTAGAAGAGTACATCACTCTCTTTGCCTATGGTTGAAGTTCTAGGTTGCCCACATTTCCCTCTAGACATAAAGTTGTATTTTCAGAGTTTGAGGAATGGACACTCAAATTAAGCTACGCTTGGATCTTGAGCAAATCGCCTTTGATACTCCCATAACTTTGAATCACATTAGAGAAGTTTGCAACTTTCAGCATCCTTTGGTCATCTATGCTATTCAGAAGGTGTTAGGGTACAACTTCCTCTGCACCAACCACATATATAGAGTCCTTTCAGACATCTCTTCTAGTTTCCTCGCCAGCATCTTGGTCGCTGGGGCATCCATAACTTTGGTTGAAGACCTTTGTGACTGACTTTTCTCTGGTAATTTCATAGTGGGCCTCCACAATCCAGTGATGGACATTGACTTCAATCTCACCACTCCATTCCCATTAGATTTGGCAATAGTGATGACTGCGGGGCAACCATTTCCCAGTTTTGTGATTGGATAAAGAAGGAACATATATGATGGTCCTCCAAGGCATCTTTTCATTCTCTCAGGATGGGAGCGGGAAGACCACCAGCTATGAAAGAGTATGATGGAAAAAGGAATAAAATTCCTTTCCAAATTCCTTGGCATTGAGGAGGGCTTGAATGCCCCTTACGGGCACAATTTAGATGAAAACCTTCCATGGGTTTATCAGTACAAGTATGATGAAAATATGGATGGAATGGGAAGCCCTGAGTCTTCAGATAAAGATGAAGATGACAAAGAAATGGAGAGTGTCTCAGAGGAAGATTCGGAGGAAACCCACAATGATAAAGAACCGGGCATGGCAACAAATGATGATGAAGATTCAGAGGAGGTAGATGATGAACTGGTGGATGCCTCAACAGAGGAAGATCATGAGGGAAACAGTGGCTCTTCAATTCTGGTGGGGAGTCCAAAATCAAACTCTGCTCCCACCACATAGAACAACTCTATGTCTCCTTCCGACTGAGATAAGCCCACCTGGGCTGTTGTGTTGTGTTGTGTTATGTTGTTTTTTTGCAAACATTTATATTGTTTTACAACTTTGGTTTCCTGAATTTTCGCGGAGCCTTAGTGCTCGGATGGGTTCACAATCCACTCGGTTGGATTGGGTTTTGAACCAGCTACTATATTTTGCATGTTGTTTACTGTCTTTATATTTTCTAGTTTTAATATAAATCTCTCGGCCTCGGCCCTTAATTATTCAAAAAAAAAAATTCTCATACATTCACATGCTCTATCTTGACAAACATATAATTTTGTATTCATTTGTATGTAATCTAATTATTGACAATGTACAGTATAAACATATTACAAGACTAAATCTCATAGCCACAAATACTATATAAACAATAAAACTCTACTCAAAATTAACCCTATATCCTTTATATGTATAATTCTTCAATTTAAATTGTATTTTTTCTATCCTTTATATGTACAATTCTTCCATTTAAATTATATTTTTTCTATCACACATGTAGTTTGGCATACCTGATGTAATTGTGCACTTTGATTTTCTATTACAATTCCTTATCTATTGTGCACTTCGATTTTCTATTCATCAAGGGCCTTGGTCTCTTAAGAAATCAGTAATTGGTTGTTGTGTGTCTTTTGTTATGTAACTTGTGACACCCCTCTTTTCTGATGATGATTGTTATGTAGGAATTCAGGATTCACTTAATCAAAACATATTTGCACAAGATAGATCAATTTTTTTCCTAACCTTTCACACCTCTTTGACATTACCCATTGCAAACCACGATACAATTGCGAATTATAAATTTTAGTTAAAAAAAAGGATCCCTTTAAAATCAGGATTTCCGTAGAGTACACGTTACAATTTCAATGATTTCCATGACACCCTTTTCACTATAGCTAGCGTGTGTACAATAGTTAAAATAGAATCATTACAGTAGTACAATTACTCAGTCGGTCAAGACAGCATCATACCGGGTAAAATAGCATCATGATAGCCAAAGTAGCAGGTAAAACAGCATCTTCATCCCACTTTAAATATAATAAATAGTAAGGACTAGTACAAACATGGCGATAAAAGTGTGGTCCTCAGCTACTTTTAGGCGGGAAGAGAAATAACGAAGAAATTCGGAACTAACAACTCTATCTCATCTTCTTAAATCTGACGTCTCAAAAAAAGGGAAAGACTCTTCTTGGCGTGTGAATTACGTTGGGATGAACTCCTTATTCCTCTATATATTCAAAGGAGAGATTTCAATTCAGTGTTGTTGTTTGAGCGTGATTTTCTTTGTTGAATCAGTGTCATCTCCAATCCTGCGAATTATCATGATACCCATTGATTTTTCTCGTGGGAAGATTGATGGCAGCAACGATGAAGCAGAGATTAAGAGAGGAATGAGGGTGAGAAAAAGGAAAGATAATCTGAAAAGAAGAAAGAAGTGGCCGATCGCTTAAAAGGCCTGCAGTTATATGCAGTCATCGTAATTTTGTGCTTCCACTAAACTTAGACTACTTGTAGAGGCGTTGATATCTCTTCTAAGTTTGTAGTTGTATTGATTTGTTCTTGTTTTATATTTGTATCGAAATTATGATCCATATGAACAAATGGTAGGGAAAAGATGTAGCAAATTAAAACATTAAAGAATAAAATTATGTCTGTTTTGAATTAAAACTCTGTGATCTATTATTAAGAAATAAAATATAATTAGATTGAACTTTTAAGATGTGTACTTCAGTTCTATTACTGTATGTGCAACGAATAATATAGTTGAATTTGCAATTTAGATGTATTATTTTAGAATATCATGTCATACGTACATTGAGAGCCCACATCCTTATGGATATCAAAATCTAATTATGTCTTGATGTTGTGGTGTCTGATCATGTTATGTAAACTTATTTCACTTTTTAGGAGAAATGCGATGAACAAATTGAACTTTGTTTCATTTAAAAACTATTAGTTTGTGTTAAACCTCATGCATATCTAACGATCGCCATTCACTTGAGCTTACACCTACGGTAGAGATTGTCAGGGGTAAAGTTAAGATGTGGAGTGATAACCGTGAATAAACCAGTTTGAATGGTCTCCGAGACTAGTAATAGGCCACCTCAATACCCACGTGATTGTTGTAGCAATTGGCATCCATGGTCAGATGTCTTGCATAACCTCTTAAGATATGTTAGTTGAGGCTAGACTTCCTCCGATAGGATGTTTGAACTTTACATGTGTTCTTAAGATATGTTAGTTGAGGCCAGACTTCCTCCCATGGGATGTTTGAACTTTACATGTGTTTATTTAGTGAGAAGAAGAAAGAAAGAAAGATTCTTTTATAGTCTATCATACCAAGTAATTTATATATGGGTCTACATATGGCTTATAGTAATAAAGGACTACCCCATACTCCTTGTGGGAGATACCTAACTATGATAGAAATGAGGCATACATACCTTACCCTTATGGGATTTGAAATTGTGACCATAGGAAATCACACTTAAAGTACAAACTAGATTAACATTTGGATCACAAAAACATATAAAAATAGTTGTTAAGAGGCAAAACCAATAACAAAAGTGGGACGAAAAGTGTCTTGGTCATCAGATTTATCCCACACATTAGACGGGTCGAGAGTGCCAATTTGAGGGAGCCAACATTTGTCATCTTTATCTTTATAATTTCATTAGGGATTAGAGAAAATATAAAAGCTAGTTGAGGAAAATTTTCGAACCAAGCCAATTAGAGACTCCACTAGAAGGTCACTCAATAGTTCTACATGTAGAAGCTGTAGAAAGGTAGAGTGTCACATAATAGGTTGTGATAGACCCTAGTATCCACGATCTCTTCTACTAGATAGGAGTGAAACTTGCAATCAAGCCTCATAATTAGTTCGAGTAGAAAGATTCTAGCCTCACCAACACTTGTGAGGGGCTCAAAAACCCTAAAAGGAGGAGGAAGATGGGGAAAATCTTGTCACAATAAATGACACATTCCTTCAATGGTTGATTAGAAATAAAAAGTGAGCTACATCTCAACAACTTTGTTAGATTGCATCTAGATCTTCAATAACACAGTACAACAAATAATTACTTGAAAGAGGAAAATGTTGATCAACAAAGAAATTAGTGAAAAATGTATAATTTCCATCTTTCCATATGTGAAGAAAATCTCGACCCTAAATGAAGACCATACTTTATTAAATTCGTAGGGCATACAAGACACATTTCCCATAAAAGTCATATGATAAGAATTTTTTTTTTGGCTAGAATGGACGATTAAAGTCATGAATCTAGTTTGACAGTTTTGTACTCTAAAATATAATCAAAATAGGTTCTAAAAAGGCTCAAGATACCTAAAGATAGGGTATCAAGGATCTTGGATGCCCATATGAACTAATTATAATCACAAGAATTTAGTACTTTTGATTATAAATGTAATTTTACTTGGGTTCATTTGAATTATCTTGAGGTCTTTAGAGTCGAGATGGCACACTCTTTTCAAATAAGACTAAAAATTCTTTCTGCCCTTTGACTACATAGACCATGTATATAATAAAGAGTTTACACTCAAAATTTTCCACTCCAAACTTATCGTTAAACTTCTCATCCATGTAAATAATTTCTTCTCACCAATGTCAATCATTCCATATTATGTATGGATATCCATAGGATCTCTTATTTTCGTATTTATGTGAAACATATAATTATTTATAAAAAAATTCTAGTGTTGTGACTCACTGCATAATTCACCACAGTAACATGTCTAGTCAAAAATATTATCAATTGAAAAAAATTAATTAAACAAAATGTAATCATAAATTCTTTAGTAATATAACAAAAAATATTATTTGTTATGATTAATAAAATCAAGAGGGGTCCAAACCCTTACATCAAGCGAAAAAAGTAGAAGAAAAGTGAATTCACAAGGAGTGAATCCAACTAGCTAAAAACACCACTTGCTCAAAAAACCAACAGAAACCAAAAAACACCAGCAAGCACTCAAAGACAACAAAAAATTGTAAGACCAAAAAATAAAGGGAATGGGTCTTAACTTCCTTCGAATCTTGATTCAACTCATTCATAAGGTTAAAAAACAAAGAACCATTTTTTCTTATTTTCATGCACAAATAATGACATGACGAGACCCTCCATCATTGTAGAAGTTTCTAACTCTTTCTTCATTGTTTTGGAATGTTTGTAATCAAGTTCAACCTAAAGAGTGTAGAGAGAGCCCGAAGTCTTATCTGCCATTTGCTTACTGAAATTGACAATCTTATTGAGCTTCCTCTTGACATATTAGTTATTTTTCACATTTGTTAAATGACGTATTGAATCTCCTCCTTTTCTTCTTTAGAGGGCACCAAATGATGGAGGTCCCTAACCTATTCCTCAATACAAATCCAATTGTCAAGTCTAATAGAGGGATCATACACCACTTCCCAAATGATCTAATCTTGGACTTCTTTAGATTAGTCCCTTGCCCTACGGTCAAATTTATCTAGGGATTTGAATATATTGATCTTGTTTTTAGCAATTTCAAGATGTAGAAACAACCATTTAACGATTTAATTTCCATTTATAGAGCACACACATGTTCTCAATCTTGTCCACCATCTTAGGATATTTAGATAATTTAACTTTAGGGGAGTGAAAAGAGGAATTGGGGAGATGAGCCTTAGAAGGAGATGAAGGCTCAAGAACTAGATTTTTATTCTTCAACCAAGAGGTTGAAGAATTTGTAGAGAGGTCCTGGACCTCCTCAGGAATCACATTCTTTTCCTTGGTATTTTTTTTCATTTGGGCCCTTCTCTAAGGATTATCCCTAGATTAAAAAAAAATAGGAGGCTAAGTATTAAGTCCAAAGGATGAGGCTCCTTTAGCATCATTTAGGTTGGATAACTTAGTAAAAAAATTCAGATTTACAAAGGAAGAGGGGTTTTGGCCCAAACCAAAGGACAGGGCAAGATGAAATTTGTAAAATCTAAGAATGATCCCATGATGAAGAGGAAGCCCTCATGTAACCTTTTATTTTTCAAATGGCTGAGAAAGGGAAATGAAAATCTGGGTAAGTGCACCAAGATGGTATGCAAAAAAAGTGGTCGCCCACCCAAAAAATAGAAAATCACGCCTAACACAATCGGCTTACTTTAAATTCAAATAACTCAATCACGCTTAGGTTTGGTAAATTCCTAAGCCATAGAATAAAATTATTTAACAAGCCTGGATAATAAGATTGAGGCTTTGGAGCTTCATTCCCATCTATTTCCCTCCATTTTCATGTGTTTTGTTCTTTGAAACAAGTTTCTCATTTTCTTCATCATTACATTTACACATCATCAATTGGGTATTTGTAAAAGTACCACCATAGTTTCACACATCTTTTGAGCTTTCTAACTTTTTTGTATTTTTGGACAACATTAACATATTATAGTTTAATTTGTTTTACCAATGTCTTTATAGTTCTTAGAGACATGTGTACAATTTTTTTAATACATTTTGATCTACTTCACCAAATTTAAAATAAATTATATATTATTGTTGTGCACTTCATTCTTTACACTTTACGAAAAAATTATAATTTTTTTTATTATTTTGATACAAGTTATTTTTTGTGCACGAATAAGCATCTGATTTTTAGGTGTGCCCACTTCAAAAAATCAACAAAAAATTACAAAAAAATAGACAACTTCTAGTTCTCACTCTGATGCAGTCCAAGCTCGGAGGATCCAATAAACGACTGTCCAAACTTGCAGCCAACAACAATAACACACAATGGAAACAACACAACACAAGATATATCAATATCAAATTATATTATCTTAGAATTCCAATTACATGCAACATATTATCTACCCTATAGTTAAGTGGAAGAAACCAGATCTGAACTTGTGCTCGCAAGCCACCAAGTAATTTGCAATCTCTGTCTACCCAATTACAACTATCTGCAACAACTTACAATCTTTCAACTTATTATCTTAGTCTGGTATCCTCTATCTATCTTCCCATCATTTTTTGTCTGTCCCTCTAAGCATAAACCTAGACTCTCTTTTATATACACTTGCACAAGTTGGCTTGTAAACAATAATTAAATGACCCAGTCGGCCATACACTCTACAATGAACATATATTAAATGCATTAGTCAGCTGCAAATAATAACACAGTACATAGAACAACACATCAACCCAAATTTAGGTCCACACAAGATCCAATGACACAAATTAGCACGCCTTGAAACTCAACACGATCCCAATGACCCCCTCAAATCATGGATGTAATCTCCAATGTCCGTCTAATCCATAAACACAAGTCGGTGAACAAGCACACTGAGATCCAGACCACTCGGTGAAAGACACAATCAATCAGAACTCCACCGAACAGACACCACCGAGTAATATGCCACCGAGAAAGACACCACCGAGCTCCACACACTAAGAATCTAGCAACGAACAGTGTACCCCGAGTACAATATCACCAAAAATAGCAACACCGAGCACCATCGAGCCCAACAGTGAAGAAATACATCTTCAAACCGAGAACTGCCACCAAAGTGACCAAGCACCTCAGGTCTCCAACCAAGTTAACTACTAAAACAGAAATCAAAAGAAAACATTTTTTGGTGACACAGGATTGCCAACTACCCCAAGATGCTCCTGCATTAGACACTCTAGGTACGAAAAGGTGTTCTCAATAGATGGATGAACATTTGTTGTGATTTAATACATAGTTCCCAAACTGGTTCATGTCTTCCAAGCCCTCACCTGATACACACTTCCGTTGGTTCTTCTTTTTCTTCCTTTTACCACTAGTACTTGTTTATTTATCTTCATATCTCTGCATACTCATGTTTACACCATCCATTGTAACCATTTCAGACCTACTACCAATGCTCAATTTCCTCTTACCCAGTTCTACATCCTTAAATGGAATCAAAATAGACTTTTTCCCATCCTTCAATATAGTTAAGGAATTTATTTTACAGTCATGAATAGCCTCTCTATCATACTGCCAAGGTCTACCGAGTAAAATATGATAAGAACTCATATCTACAATCTCACATAATACTTCATCTCTATAAGTACCAATGTGAAAACTTACCATGCACTACTCTGTCACCTCTACTGCATGACCAACTTGTAACCAAATTATCCTATAAGGACAAGGATGCCTCATCCTTTTCAAACCAAGTTTCTGAACCTCCTTAGCAACTAGGTTGTCAATACTTCCTCCATCAACAATCACTTTACAACATTTACCACTAGACTTGCACACAATCCTGAAGAATTTCTTCCTTTGACAAGAATCATCTTGCTTCGAGGGCAGCAAAGTTCTTCTAAGAAAAAGATTCGTACCCTCCACCTCAGGTTCATTCTCAGCAACCTCATTCACCACAACATTTCGGTGACTACCAACTTTCTTATCTTCATGGGGACTTTCAAATGACCAATGTCCTTCTTTTCCACAGTTGTAACAAGTACCTCTGAATACACCTCTACCTATCTTTCTCCTCAATTCAACAGGTTTCGGTTCATCCTCAAATTTTGATTTATCCTTTACCGACTTATCTTTCTTCTCTTTCCCTCAGGAATTACGATAATGTCTTCTCTTCAACATATCTTCTGCCTTCAATGTATACTGATAAGCATCTTCTACCGAGTCAATCTTCAACATACCAATCTCATCCTGGATATTGAATTTCAGACCATTAACATACCTCGCCACCTTTTCCTTAGAAATTTCCCTATGCCCAAACCTAATAGTCAACTTGTAGAACTCCTCAGTATAATCTTCCACAGTCATCTCCTTTTGTTTCAGATTCTGTAATTTCTTAAATAACTCAAGTTCATAGTCAGCAGGAATGAGCTTAGCCTTCATTTTTTCCACCATCAACCTCCACTATTTGATCTTCATCTCACCTTCATCTTCTCGGTCCCTCTGAAACTCTTTCCACCATAAGGTAGCATGTCCCTTCAACTTAGTCTGTGTCAACCTCACTCTAAGAGGATCTTCAATATCTTCCAACTAAAAGCAGTCTCCTAACTCACCGATCATATCAATCATTTCCTCGATTCTCAATGTACCTAAAAATTTGGAAACTTCCATTTGGTAGCTTGTACTTAACCAAGCTCCAGATATCTGCAAACCCATCATATATGTCTCCTCCAGATCTCTCTATCTGATTGACTTTGTCATCTCCACTAGATCCAGCAACTTCAAAATCTTCATTGGCTTCTTCATAACCATCATCCGTTCTCATAACTCTATGCAATCCAACATTTTTGATACCTTCTATGATTTCATTCTTCATCGCCATAATATCAGATCTGAATCTTTCTGTTATCCTCACTTCCACCTCCTCAAAAAGATCTAAAATCTCCCTAGGGTCCAATATTCTCGGAGGCATCTCTCCAAATATTCAAAAACCCTAAGTTCCATAAGAAATGAACCAGTAGCTATGATACCACTTGATGTAGTCCAAGCTCAGAGGATCCAATAAAGGAATGTCCCAACTTGCAGCCAACAACAAGAATACACAACAGAAACAACAAAACACAAGATATATCAATATCAACTTATATTATCTCATTAGTCCAATTATATTCAACATGCCAGGCTATAAGGCCTTCCCGGTTAGGGCCAATTACGTCAACAGATTCAACAAGATTTTGTAGGATCCAACTTTATTCATCTACCCTATAGTTAAGTGGAAGAAACCAAATCTGAACTTGTGCTCGCAAGCAACTAAGTAATCTGCAATCTTTGTCTAGCCACTTACAACTATCTGCAACAACTTACAATCTTTCAACTTATTAGCTTACTCTTCTATCCTTTATCTATCTTCCCATCATTTTTTATCTATCCCTCTATAAATAAATGTAGACTCTCTTTTATACACACTTGCCATAAGTTCACTTGTAAACAATAATTAAATGACCCAGTCAGCCATAAACTCTACAATGAATAGATATTAAATGCACTAGTTAGCTGCAAATAATAACACAATACATAGGAGAAAACATCAACCCAGATTTAGGTCCACACAAGATCCAATGCTACAAATCCACAAACCTCAGAACTCATCACGATATCAATGACCCCTTCAAATCACAGAAGCAATCTCGAATGTCCGCCTAATTCATAAACACAAGTTTGTAAACAAGCACACCAGGAGCCAAACCACTTGGTGAAAGACACAACTGAGTCCAACAGTGAAGAAATATATCTTCCAACCAAGAACTTCCACCAAAGTGACCAAGCACCTCAGGTCTCAAACCAAGTTAACTACTAAAATATAAATCAAAACAAAACATGTTTTTGGTGACACATGATTGCCAACTACCCCAGGATGCTCCTACATCACACTCTTAACTATCTTTCTACCAAAGGATTTTCTAAAATACTTAATCTAACTATGACTTTTTTGATGTGCATGCTAGACACTATGTTATATTTTTCTAAAACAATCAGGAACAATTTTTTGTGTACATAGGATATGACCTCTTAATCTTATCCATTTTTTAAAAAAGTTACTAGTTCATAAACTAGCTTCAGAGTACTACAATTCTTGTTCTTTTCACATCTTTTAATTTTGAGTGCATGACTCTCAAATTTCTCTTCCAAATTCATGTTTATCTGATTTCTAAAAAATAAGTGGCCAATTATACTCCCTTTTTTGCACACCATCTTGGTGCACATACCCATCCAAAAAGTAAATTTTAACTTTAGCAAAGTTATTTAACATAAGGAACGAATGGTAGTGGGACCATTTAAGCCTACCTCATAGTGTGATAAATTTTATGAGCACCAATGCAACATCTTTTCACTCCCCTAGAAAATCTTCTCTATTAAAACCATTCTGAAGCTAAGAGATTTTTTCTCCATATAGAGGAACCTTTCAAAGTTATCCTTTGATTTCCCTTTAGAATTTATTGGGAGGGTCATTCCTTATAATAAAAGGCTAATAATCATTGCAATTCACTCCATAGAAATCTTAAAGGAAATCCTACCAATGATTATGTCCCACTTATCCAAAGCTTTAGCAAACATCTCTGATAAATCTATATCATAATCTTTCATACCATTGATATAAGTGGCCACATTACTTGTAACCAAAATTAGATAGAGAAGAGGGTCATATTTGAAATCATAACACTTATTAGGCTTAGTTTCAAAGAGATCTCATGTTGTGGCATTCTAAAAGTAGGAAATCACAAAGAATCCCAGAAGAAAGTAGAAATGAAAAGTGGAGGGTATACTATTTCTACAAAACCAACTAATGTGCCAAACGAAATATTTCCCAAAAAAGAATTTCCAACACATAATAATTATCCATAGTGGCATGGAAGACCATCAATTTTTTTAAAAATTAAAAGTGGAAAGCTACTAAACTATTTATTAATTAATTATAAGAAGTTTACATCAATTCTAGTTCAAGATAGCATACTGGCAGGAAAGAACCAGGAAGAAAACTGATGGTTGTACCTCAGATAAAAAACCTAAGAACTAAACATGATTATATCAAAATGGAACATATCAAAGATATTATTCCAATAGTCAGGAAGAGAGATGATAAAAACATATGTCCTAATGTATCGATTGCAACCAGATATTATAAAATACAAAAGTAAATATCATAAGCCACCCAAACCATCTCCCATACTCGAAAAACAAGTAGGCATACATTAGAAACATAATTCAACAAAAGATGTCAAAAGACAAGAGAAATTGCTTCTTGAATGGCTAAAGATTCCCAAAAAGAGAAGAGGAAGCAACATTAGAAGAATCAACTCAAGATGAATCATCATGAAAGACAAAAGGCTCATCCAAGGAAATATTACTAAGGGTACCATCTGACACCATTTACTTTTGATCCTGTAGAACTAGTAAGATATCATCACCAACACATAGCTCACTGTAGATCAAGATAGTGTGGATAACCAAAAAAACTCTCAAAAATAGGAGAAGTCACACTAGGATCAATAGTATGCATCATCACACCAAATTAATCAATGAAACACATTATCCCCCAACCTACAAATCATAATTAACAACATCCAAGTCTCTTGAAACAATTGTTAGCTACAAAGTTGAAAAACCCCATAATTCAGTTATAGGAAAGAAACCAATGTCTAATCTATGAGACTAACACAACATTTTGAGCACATCCATGTCAAAGGAATGATGTTTACAAAAAAATAAAATCCAATATGACATAAATAGCAAGCAAATAGGGTAATTATGTAGGCCCAACTTATCAACTTCTTGAGTAAACGAAAAAATAATGTGTATTAAGTCATTAAAATAGCAAGGAATAAGACATTAATCAACATGTGAGTTTTTGTTTCAAGATGGTAGCACAAGCTTCTTTAGGAACATCAAGCAATGAATGCCATGTCCATATGGAGGTAGTGAAGTACACAATGGAAGCCAATTTATCCATTTAATGTTTCCCTCCGTGAGGGTGTGTTGAATCTTAACATTAGCCATGATGGAAAAGATATAGATACTTTTGGTGATATCATTAACAACCCACCAAGGAGTCGATTTCCTATATAATATCATGATGATATTTATTTAGTGATGAGATTGTGAAAGCCATATTGAAAAGAAAAATTAATCCCATGTTGAGTCACTCCCACCTCAATCGTATTGGTAGTTTGAACCCCCAGATTGACCAAATATGCCTTTTTTAAATAGCCTTTTCCATATCTAAATAGTCCACCCAGGCCAACCCAACCTGGGTTCCCTAAGAGAGAACCATCAAAGATCAGTTTAAGCCATCCAGGGTCAGGGGTAAAACATATTATTTTTTGTGAGAATGATTACACTATATTCTTATTTAAAATGTAACCTGTATACAAACTAAATTGTTTCCATACTATTTGAGAATTGTACATCTTGTAATCTCTAACCTTTCATATTCAACACAAATCACTCAATAAATTTAAAAAGAAATAGTATAATACATACACAATTTCCATCTTTGACATGGTTATTGTTAATACCATTCCTTATGCATTATATACTTTATACATATTCCTAAATTTTCATGTCTCAAGCATGGAGGGCTACAGTTGAATGAATCCAAATAATAAATACCAAGAAATAGGTAATTTCCACACCTAAAAAAGTATTTCCTCCTTTTTCATATCAAATTTATGTATTTGACTTTTCTTACATCTCTAAGATTTTTTACCGCAAATGCCCCGCCATCACTGTCCTTAACAAGTCTTTTTCCTTTTGCATTGTCATTCTTTCGTTCTAGTCTAGCCTTAGGCCTTGAAACTTGTTACAACTTGCAATAGACAATTTACCTTAAAGTATGCAACAATTTGCAAACAAAAAAAGTGATACTTGTATGCCAGCTTCTTATCATTTGTATTGCCTATAATATTACATGTTTTTTTTTGCATTGAACATGGGTTGCTTAACATATATTTGATCCAAGATATCTATCCACCATTTCATTTTTAACTTATGTTGCACTCTCACTTCTCAACTTAGGCCATTAAAGTGTGGGCATGAAATAATGAATTAGATAATAATTTTGTTACTTTGAAGAGCTATCTCAGCATATTTTATGAGTTCTCATCAAGGAAAGAATACTTATGCATTGGCTACATTCTTTTTGTCATTAGTTTAGCCAATCATCATACTGAGTTAAAAATTTTGATTAAAAAGTTTATTGTGTACATCATTTTCCTTTCTTTTTATTGGTTCATAGTGCAAACAGTTGATGTAAGATTAAATTTTCCCTTCTCTAACTAATATATATTTCAGTATATTAAACCAATTACATCAATTGTAAAATGCTACTAAATTTTTGAATGACATGTTTACTATTCTACATGACGTGGATTTCAAGTTTATTATATATGTTTTTAAAAGAAAATTTGATCTGAGATATTGAATCTTATAAAAATACATTCCTCAATCTTATTTTATCCACGTAATAAATTAATAATGATAATATAGAACAACCATTCAATTTTTGTCACCAATTTAACCAATCATCATACATAATTAAAAATTTTGAACCAAAATTCTATTGGCCACATATATTTTCTATTTAAATAATTATAAATATATCAATTTCCTTTCTTTTTCTTGGTTACGTAAATAGTGCAAAATTCATTTTTCTCATTCTTTAACAAATATATATTTTAAATTTATTAAATTAATTACATCAATTGCCAATTGCTATTAAACTCGCAAATGACATTTTTACAATTTTGCACGTCATGGATTTTGACTTTATTGAATATTTTATTGAAAAAAGAACAAATATGATATTTTGAATCTTATAAAAATATATTGTATAGAGTTATTTTATCCATTTAATAAATAAATAATGACTAGAAAGAACTCGGATTTTATCTTTTCTACCTAGGAAATGAAAGAAATTTGGAGCCTTCTATCATCCTCAAGGAAACCTTTAGAATTTGTACAAAGTATTTTAATTTTAGGGATTCAATGGGATAAAATTTCAAATGTGATAAGCAATCTATACAATAAATTGTGTAATGAAATTTAATGGTGAGTGATTACAATGTTTTTAATTAGCTTTTCTTTCTTCTTTTTCATTAGAGAAAGATTTAGTTATACGAAAAACAAGAGGACCCAAGTTTCCCAAGATAGAAGAAACTTTGGGAGGAAGGAAAATTAAATTTTTTTTGTAAATAGGACATATCTCAATAGAGAAAGAAAGTTTAATTTTAATTACAAGTATTATTTTTCATTTCCCATGATACTAGATGCATATCATTTTGATTCAATGTAGGCACCAAACTACCCAAAAATATCACAAACTTAGAGCCATGGCTCTAATTAGCAAAGAAAAATTCAAAAACCTTCTAAAATTGCTTAGTATTAACTACCTAAGAAGCTGCACCATGCTTGAATATCAATTGTTAAATATATAAAAAAAAAATTTCTCCTATGGATACCATGTTGTTGTACCTACACAAAAACCAAGTACTAATATGGGTTTGTGCATTAATTTTAAAATAAATTTAAAAATATAGAGAAATCAATCTATGGGAAGGGTCGCATTATTTTCATTTCTATTGACAAAAATTAGAAGAAAATATACACCCGCAAATCTTACAATATGATGTCTCAACTACAAAGAAGCCTGATTTTAGAGTTGCTTCTCTCCTCCATTTCAAAATAACTAGTGACACCATAGACAAGAAAAAAAACTTACAAATCTCTTGCACAAAAAAAATAATAAACAAATAATTAACTCTCATGTTGTTGATATTGAAAAAATGAAGGAGGTTGTTTATTTTAGCAGAGAGATGATGACCAAGACCTCTACCACTCTCTAGATCTTTCAAGAAGAATTAGAGCAGATGTTGGCCAAAAG
>MU222781.1:0-12120 GCA_018584345.1 Thuja plicata
TATTTCAAAACATAATTCGCCATCAATATTAATAATTTTATTAAAAACAAAAATTATAATCGCCATTATTTTATAAAAATTGGCTAAACTATTAAAAAATTCGCCACCAAATATCCATTGATTGAGGTAGAATTCGCCAACACTATTAAATTTTTTTCACCCAAATGACATGTGATTCGCCACAATTTTATAATTTTTGGGAGGGGGGGGTTCCTTAAAGTTATCCCTGATATCAAACATCATTGATATCATTTTTTAGCTTTGCCAAATGATAAAGTAAATTACTCAAAGAAGGCGCTTCAGTTTGTTGAGCATAATTGACATTTTTATTGTTATTGCTTGATTTCAAACTGCAATCTTTCTCAAAGTGACCATACTTGTTACAATGTAACATTGAATGTTTCTTAAATATCAAATCTATCTCTTCTTTGACCACCTTTTCTTCCTTTGTTTCCTCTTGTAGAATTTTGATTTGCCTTCACTGCTTTTAGAGCTACTGCTTGCACCTTTATTCTTTGAAGTTTGCAATTGAGAGAAGAAAGCCTTCTCAATAAGATCTGTAGAGGAATCTCTCAATCTCTCCTCATGTAATGTGAGAGATCCAACAAGCTGAACATACTCAAGAGTGGACAAATCTTTGCTCTCTTAAATGATTATGGAAACATTGTTCCCTCTCAGTGTTAAAGACCTCAACACCTTTTTTTATCACAACTTCTTTGCTCATAATTTCACCCAAAGTGGCCATTTTATTAACCACATCTTTTACCCTTACACAATAATCACTCACATTTTTAGTTTCCTGCATTTTCAAGCTCTCAAATTCCCTTTTTTTATTTGTTGCACTATAGGTATCCCTGCGACCCAACCAACCGCCTAACCCACCTTACCTTGCACTTACTTGCTGTCAAGTTGGGACTGAGAAGGGGTGAGCTAGGGCGAGACTAATCCTTTAGGGATGTATGCAATCACCCGTAAACCATGTGCATTAGTTTATTCCGAGCCTGAGAGTAGAACCTGAGACCAATGGGGAGCAAACCTACGGCCCAAGCCAATTCCATTTTTAAGGTTTGTAGCTTGACAACCTTGCTATGAGCACTACCCTAGTAAATTTTCGTTAGAATCTTCAAGCATCCTTTGTCTTTGCATCTGTAATATTAAGAAAAAGGCTCTTACCAAGAATCATTTGAATGTTTTGAAACAAAGTCTATTTCATTAGGTACAAGTGCATTCCAATCAACATGCTTTTCCAAATTGTCTTTTTCCTATTAGACATGTTCATTGATCTCACAATCATCTATATTATTAACAAAATGCCTAGGAGGATCTCATGAAATGAAATTATTTACTTGAAACTTGGAAATCTTACGACCATTCTAATTTGAGACTTGATTAAGATGATTAGGAATTACGTAGATTTCTAATTTTTTAATATTTTTTGGTTACCGCCGATTGTCTATTTCATGGAAACATCAGAGTTTGTCTCTTAAAGGGGCCTATCACATTAGGAGGATTATTGATTTTTAGGTTGTGCTGCTGATTGTGCAAGAGTTGATTAGGAACATACTGACCTTGGTTAAGATGTTGTTGTTGAGAAAGCTTAGTTATTGAGCTTATAACTAAGCTTGTTGAGCAAGCCTATTCTCATTCAACCTAACTTAAGCCCACTGGTTCTTTTCCCTAATATGGTCAAGAAAGACCAGCTTTATCACTCTCAATCTGACTTGGTTCATGTGCATCATTGAAAACACTTCCAGTCTTGCTCTTTTGTATGTGAGAGGAGTGTAGGAGAGGCATGATGTGTGCTAATATATAATAAATTTACATTAGGATTACACATACTCTTGTCTTAGAACACGTGCATCATGAAGCTCTCTATTTCTCCAGTTTCAATATGTGAATCAAGTGAAGCCAATAGAAAGACCGTTTCTTTGGATGATGAGAAGCGTGTTAAAGGGTAATATGTTATTGTTGGTATTTATTGGTAGTTGAGTGTCTATGTAAAAGATTGCTAGCAGGGCATTCAGTTCAAAGGGAGATCTATAAAGTTTATTGGTCTCTATAAAGTTTATGGATACCAATCTAGGCATGAGGATTTGACTGTTACAACTTTGGTGAAGCTGATCATGGTAGGTCTTAGTCAGTTACAAAGTGTCTCTTTTTGGATCTTCAGCAGCAGGGCTCTCTGAAATGTGTTGGGTGTAACTCAAACTTTTAGTTTTGGAGACATATTTTTAGCACTCCGCTACTTTTTCCTTTTACTTAAACAAATATATTAGAGTAGGTAGCTATATTATTAAGATATTAAGATAGATATTATTAAATATATATTATTAAGGTAATGATAAATGTTATTAAATATATTGAGATATTTATGTTAGTAAATTTTTTAATATATTTATTCTTAAGATTAAGTAAAATAGGTTTTACAGGGTTCTTGAAACCCGAAACAAGAAAGAAGTAATCATGAAGTCCAGTTAAAAACGAAGCATAACAAAAAAGACACAACAGGCCAAGAAAAATTCTTAAGATTAAGTTATTTAACTTCATTTTATTAGTTCATTTTAAATTATTTAGATGTATATTTTTAGAACACAAATTGATAATTTCTTATCTAATAGATTTAGTGAAAAGAGGAGATTGATAGTTGTGATTATTCTTTTAAAGAAATCATTGTATGAAAGTTGCTAAGCTAACTATTAGAAGTGAAGATCACATTATTTGTTGTGAATGTGATATTGATTTTGCAGATGAAAGAATATTCTGGAAACAAACATAGCAGTGTTGAATGCCATTAGAAATGCTCATTGAGTTGCAGTGGGTTTCTTAGTGGTTGGTGCTATTTTAAATGTTGCGGACACCATTGAAAATAACAAGGAAGAGTGTTTCAGACTTCTCAGATCTATGAATGATTTGGCTAAAGTAATCCTCCACCTTCAACCCCTTCCTAGCTTGAACATGGAGTTGCAGACAAAATTGAAGGAGTCCATAAATTTAATTATTGATGGAGCATTCTTATGTTGTTCCCAGAAGAAAAGAAAAGGATTTAGTAAAAGGTACATCACCATTTTATCTTTGAATAGATGGTTTTTTTCAAATATAAATTACACTAATCTTGTAAATTTTCAAATCTATTTTTTTTGTTCTTAGATATGAAGATTAGCTTTTAAGCCAATCTTTGTTTTAATTTTAGATTATTAACTAAGGACATCATGTATTTGTCTTAGTTTCCAAGATCGTTTTTTACACTAGACTATAATTACTAATTTCTTCTTATTAGTTAAATAAATTTTGACTGCAACATGTGAAGGGTGTTGAAAGCTTCAACGGATGGAGAAGAGCTTCAATGACTTAATAGGGATATAGATGAGATGCGTGACAAGCTTCATTTACAAATAAGTGCCTCTACTTTGGAAGCATTGCAGGTGATCAGTCCATCCCCCGTTCCCACTCTCAACAATGATGCAGGTAAAAACATCATTAGCTACCTTTCTGTTATTGAGCTTCTGTTTTGTTATGTGTAATAGGCTCTACCTTGACATTTCACATGTTTGAATAACTTGTAGTTGGAATAGAAGAGAAAATTGAAGAAGTCATTGAACGGTTAGATTTGGAAAATGACAATACAACAACAACAAAGATTGTATATGGTATGGGAGGGTCTGGGAAGACCACTCTAGCTGATGCAGTTTATGCCTCCCTTAGAGACAAACTTCTGGGATGGAAGCATTCTCGAGTTACTCTCATTCAAAACTTGGAAAAAGATCCCAACATTGAAGAGCTCCAGTCCTTGATTTTACCGGATTTCACTGCCACAAAACAAAGTGTAAGAGATTTTCAAAGTGGACGCCAGAGCTTGAAAGACATTTTAGAAACAGAATTTGTCTTTCTATATATTGACGATGTTTTGTTTCGAGAACCACTGGAAAAGCTTCTCCCCAAATATATCAGAAGTGCAAAGAAACTCTGGTTGCTTATAACGGCCAGAGAAACAACTGTCTCAGGAGTAACTGAAGGCTGTGGAGTCAAACCTTGCAAACTGTATCCCATAGAACCTCTTTCTATTGATGCACCCCTTCAACTCTTATGCCGAAAAATTGATATAAAAAGAGAGAAAGACTGCATATTAGAAGAAAGACCACAAGCCAGGAAGATAGCAGAGAAATGAAACAGTTGTCCTCTTGTTTTGGAAGTGATCGGAGCTTATCTTCATCAACGAAAGAATAAAGGTGAAGTCTATGAACGAGTACTTCATTGGCTTCAATCCGGAGAGGATTTTAGTGGTAGTGAGCATTTTAGTTTTGACGAGAAAAGAGTTCTATTTTCTTTCGAGGGGCTTAAATCAAGTGCTAAGGAGGCATTCCTTGATTTATGCTCATTCTTCTATGATTGGGAGTGGGAGACTGTTGTATGTATTGTGGGAGAAGAAGAAATGGAATGTCTTCATGAAGATAAAGGTTCATGATCTTATTTTAGCAGCTACACAGTCGAATCAAAAGTGTAGATGATTTTTCTTCCCCTTTGAAAAATAAGGAGGTATGTGTAAATTTTCATTAATATGATAAACTAAAAGAACAAAAACAATGTATATACACGTACCACTAAAAATATATCTGAAAAGAGAAGATTATTAGAAAGATGTATGTTTCTCACTTTGTTTAATTAATTTAAGCACAAACTTCATTTAATTACAACCGCTTTATTTTAGTTCTTTTAAACATTTTGTTTCTCAGGTAAAAGGAATATGGATGCAAAATTACAAGAGTCCTCCCTTGATATCAGCAGAAGAGTTAGATGCCACAAGCCCTTCTCTACGAGTATTCTATATCGAAGAGACGAAAGTGTGAAACGACAATGTCGCGAACATTTTGACGAGCTAAGGTTTCTTCGCGTTGGAAGGCGGCTACCTAATTTAGCAATCAATATCTTCAACCTCAAGCATTTGAGATAACTATCAATAGAGAGTTTTGAGGAGGATATTATTTTGAGTCCGTTCATGGCAAGTGATCAATGATTTTTGCATAATATTGATTTATTTCTTCCTTCTCAGTTGTGATGTTTTTGAATTTTCCCTTTAATATTTGGGATTTCAAGGTATGGAAAAAATTTGTACTTCTAATTTTCATTCTGAAATAACCTTCATAATTGTCGTTGCAGAATCTTCCAAATTTAAAGCTGCTAAAATTCAGCTGGTGCAGAATACATGGAATTGCTGAAATTGCGCATCTTCGTTCATTAAAACCTAAGTTGTCGATTCGGGTGCGGATGCGAATGTGGATGCGGGATGTGGGATGCGGGTGCGCAGATGCATTAAATTCTTTTTGGGGGGATGCGGGTGCGTGCAGATGCATTTATATATGTGTGTGTGTGTGTGCACGCGCCCGCGCACAAAGAAATGCAAGAAATATACAAAAATAAATCATTTGATACTGATAGTATGATACTTCACCATTGATCAAGATTGAAGACATTTCATATTTAATAGTTCAACACTTCAACTTAAAAGTTAAAACTTCAAAGACGTGACAACAAATTGAATAAGTTCAATAACTAATTAGTCATTTTCAAGATTTAAATGCAATTTGAACTACAAAATCAAAACTTAGTTCATGATTCAATGTTCATCAATCAAGAGTCAAGACTCAAGATTCACTAATCAGGTTCAGAATCATAAGGATTCTCAAGAAAATCCACATTCTCATCATCTCCATGTGCTGCAAGTTCAAGATCATTTGAAGCTAAAAAAGTTACACTGGTGCTAGATGCACCATGACCAATACCATGTGTCCTATTGGTATTATCAGTATCACCATCATCTGAGATTGCAGTCAAATCATGAATTGTTGCATCCAAGTTTGCACACTCAAGGGCTACATCCCAAAGCTTGGCTGACCCTTCCTTGTAATGTTCCTCCTTATGTGACAAAAGACGCAAGTTGGTATGAATGTAAACCAAATCCTAAGCTTTCTTTGAGCCCAGCCGATTGCGCTTCACTGAATGGATAAACAAGTATGTACTCCAATTCTGTTCAACGGCATAAGAACTTGCAACCTGGATAGTGTTCACAAAATTAAACATACAAATGAAGAGAAAATTAAAGAATGTTAAACGCTAAATTGTAGAATACAAGTGGTAAAAAAAACACAAAAAAAAAAAAAAAAAACTTACTTGTGAGAGGATCTTGATTTCAAGAGGTTTTATATGCTTGTATGGTTGACCATACATGTACCACCATGTGACAACTCCCATTGCCATGTTATTTTGGTCCTTTATTGCATATGGAGTAAGTTTTTTTCCCAAAGTAAATATGCCAAATTCTAGCCTCACTTTTTCTTGTATTTCTTCATCTTGGAAGAGTCTTACAAAAGCTTTGTAGCACCCATTAACAAATTCTTCATCCGCATATGGTGCAATTCTATTTGGCAGAGCAAGTACATCCTTGCTATAGTACCTTGGAGATAAGGCATATGCAAGGAGATGCAATGGAGTAGTCATCTTCTCCCAATGATGATGAATGATTTCTTCCACCTTATTGCATAAGGCTTCACATTCTTTGGGGTCATTCTCATGTTTTTGTATTTCAAATTTTACCTTCTCCACCATTGTGTCCATGCCATCATACACATCCCCCAAGGAAGATGTATCTGTATCACCAAAGTGGAGTATAGTCATGATAGGCTCGGTGAAATTTAATACAAATTACACACAAGCCCACCAATTGTCATCCAAGACCAAAGCCTTGACCTTTTTGGCTCTCTTTGAATTTGAAGTCCTCCATATACTCCACTAGTTAGAAATAACCATTTGGCTCAATGCCTCTTTCACCTTGACAAATCATCTCATAACAAAAGTATGAGATGCAAATCGGGTCTCAGCAACCTAAGCAAGTTAACAACATATCAATAAATATCAAGCAAAGACAAAGTTATATATAATTAAATAATTTGATAATTGAACATGATTCATGAACATAAAATAATAAATTTACTAATTATAATTTACCTTCAGCAACAACAATTTGGAGAATGACCTAAATATGGATTGTGACATGTGGTGGTTTGTCACAAACATTTGTATCTCCTCCCCATCTTGGTATATTTGCTTCACCCAATCTATTGAAGTGCCAATTTGTTGCATGATCAAATTAAGGGAGTGTACAATGCATGGTGTCCAAAAGATATGCTCATACAGACTCTCAACCAAAGCACCTGCACCCCTACAATTTTTGGCATTGTCCGTAATCACCTGGACCACATTCTCACTACCCACCATCTCTATGGCCTCAATGAGAATTATAGAAATGAAATTTGCATCCTTCACCTCCCTTTCACAATCAACTGCCTTCAAAAACATTGCCCCTTTGGGAGATATTGCAATCACATTAATCAATGGTTGGTTTCTTGTATCATTCCATCCATCCGACACAATAGATATACCCAAAGTTTTCCAAGAAGCTCTACTTGGTTGAAGGGATTTGTCTACAAAAGTCTTTTCTTTTTGCAAAAGAGTGGTACGCACCTTTTCATACTCGGGACTTGTGTAATCAGCTGGTGCTTTATTAATTGCTGTCACCATTTCCTTTCAATATGGTGATTTTACCAAGTTGAAAGGAAGACCATTGGCATAAAGGCATCGTGCAATGACTTCATCAGCACACTCTCTTGCCTCCATTTTAAATGTAGTATCCAATGGACATCTTTTGCGGGCTGTCATTTCTACTTCTTCCTCGTTCTCTTCCGGTATAGGCACTTGCAAGAAATAGATGTTTGGAGGAATGAATTGGTTCAATGGGTAATTATGTTTTACTTTTATTCTTTCCAGATGGAGGTTGATAAAAACTTTTTTTTGGATCTTTTAACCATATTATCAGCAACCTCTTGTTCTTTTACATATGACGTTATTTGTGCGTCTGACATTCCTTTCCCACTCGTGCCTTTGCACATAGCCATCCCTTTACCAGCAGGGCCCATAAAATGAAGTTTGACCTAGGAATATGAGCTATTGAATGCTTTGCCTTTGTTACTTTCACAATATTTATACTTCCAAATATATGAACCACCTCTTGCAACCTGTTGTATTCTTGTGGTATATCTCCATAAAGGAGATCCTACATCAATTTTGAAATGATCACCTACTTTCCCTGCAACTGAACTTTGACTACCAGTGGTGGTCATTCTTGCACAATACAATGTAATTTCGTATTTTTCTAATAAGATATTAAGAAATTAAATAAACTTAAATTAGAAAACAACTATGAACATCAAAAAAAAAAAGTGCAAAAACATGATACAAACATACTAAAATGGATAGCTAAACTTCTTTCTTTACTTCTTTTTAAGAAAAAAATAAAAAAAAACTTGAAAATTTTCTTCCCAAACATGAAAAAATTCATCAAAATCTCAAAAAAATCCATTAAAAGACTCAATAATGGGATCAAATGCTTACCTTAGATGCAAAAAACTCCTTTGTGGAAGCAATCCATTGCCCTACAAACAATTCTTTTTGAAAAGAATCCCTTTGCCTTCAACATGCAAAAATGGAGACCAAATGGAGAAGAGAGTGCAGCTGCAAAAAAATTAGAATGAATAGTTTGAAAGACCTCCTTTAAGGTCATTTTAGGTCATTTTAGGGTTTAGAAGAAAAAAATAGATTAAAAAAACTATTTTGCATATGTTTTAAAGTGCCTTTAGTGGCAAAAATGAATAAAAAAAAGATTTTTTATTTATTTTCTTGGTAGTCACCCACTGATGCGCTTGGATGCTCTATGGATTCCTCTCGGAAGTGTATCCCAGGCATCTGGGTGGCATCCATAGGGCATCTGTGCCCGATTTTGCTCAGACTGCATCCGCTCCCACATCCAGTGGCTAGGAGGGTGCATCGGTATCTTAGATTAAAACAGTTGGTTTTGAGCGAATGTAATACAAATGGAATTTCACTGTATTTTATAAATTTAAATAATTTGTGAAGCTTAATACTGCCCTTATCTAATGAGCTAACAGAATTGCCCGAATCTCTTGTCAAGCTCCGATGTTTAGACGAGTTGAATTTGAGTTTTTGTAGTAATCTGAAGCAATTGCCAACTAGATTTGGGGAGATGGTTAGTCTTACTGTGCTTGACCTGTCAAATTTCTTGAGTTTCTAAGAGCTTCCGTGTGATTTGGAAAAGCTTTCCTCATTGCAATCATTGAATATAATCTATTGTTCCAGTCTCCTTTGCCTCTTGACTAAATTGGAAAACTCACTGTCTTTGACTTCATTAAAAATAGATGGGTGTAAAAGTCTGACATGTCTTCCTCATAGCTTTGCAAGCATGTTTGTCTGTGGATCCTCTTTAAGTTTTCATGATTGTTCAAGTTTAATTGAACTACCAAATGAAATTTGCAAAGATACGATACTCACAAGCATTTCATTGGGAGATTGTTCTAGTCTGAAGATGCTTCCTAGCAGGTTCGGTGAGTGCACTTGCCTGTAACATTTATACTTGCCAGGATTTGAAAGCTTACAAGAAATGTGTAACGAATTTCATTCCCTAGTAGGACTATAAACATTATACTTGAGTAATTGCAAGAGGTTTTCAAGTGTGCCTCTAGGTTTTGAGAAACTTAGTTCTCTTGAAACCTTAAATTTATTAGGATGTGATAAACTGGAGGAATTGTGCAGTGACTTCCATTGCCTTGTAGCACTGAAATATCTAGATATGTCAAAGTGCGATAGTTTATGAAAACTTCGAGACCATTTTGGTGAACTTAGCTTCTTGGAAATTTTAGATCTATTAGGATGCTCTAATTTAGTAAAGCTTTCAGATGATTTCCATCTTCTCTGATCTTTAACAAGATTGAAACTTTCCAAATGTGATAAATTGTGTGGAGAATGGATGGATAGTGTGGCGAGTATGAGGACCTTATGGCGCCTCGACATTGTGCGCAGTGAAAGAATGATAGAGCAGTGGATGGAAATGAAAAGCCAAAAAGAAAGGGATCTGGTGGTGGTAATAGACTTCCCTCAGGTACAATTCTATCTTTTATTTAGCGCTAAACCTAAAAGCTCTATAGATTTAATTATGGATCAAATAATAATTATTTGAGAAGATATTTAAGACTTCATTACATTATCTTCTTGGCTACCTATGTAGAGTTGTAAGGATATATACGTGGCTTAAAAAATGTAGATATATTTTAGATTTCATTCCATCACAGTTGTTATTGCTTGCAAATGCAGCTGTAGGATGAAGAAGGTAGAAGGGCATTGTTGTTGGAAGGGGTGTTATCAAAGGTATTCAATGAGGAATGGCTTCTGCTTGACGCTCATCAACGCCCCTTCTACTCATCCTCTATTCAACCACAAAATCCTCTCATCTTCATCATCGATTCAAAAAATGAATCTGAAAGGAGATCATTAGGGAAGAACTTGCAGCAACTACAATTTACTTCAACAGAGGTGCAAATCATTTATGTTGGGCACCATTATAAATCATTACAATTTGAGTTTCCCATGAGTATCTTGGTTTATATACCTGACAACTCATGGACTTCCTCTTTCTGTCATAAATTATATGCTATCTTTGGTAGTGGAAGTATTGCAGTTTTCCGTAGCACTAATCAATTAGAATAGAACAACCTAAATTTCTTGTCAGCATGGGAATATGTATCTTCTTATGCATGGGATCGAGTGGCCTTTCTCAGAAACACTCCGAGAGAGAAATATTGAATCGCTGAGAGAATTGCTGGTAACTGAAAAAATAGACTACCTGTTGCTCAAGGAAAATATCCAGGTATTGTTTTTGAATAATTTTGTTTATAAAACATAGTCTAACTTTAATTGTGATGGAAATGTTGGAGGGCAGCTTATTAGTATAATAAAGAATAGTAATTGTAGGTAAAGTTTGCCGGTCTGCAAGGAAAATTGATATTACTACTTGTCACATATTTTGATGAAACCCAAAAGAGCGCCTAGGCCGTGAAAGAAATGTATGTAAAGATGCAAGAGAGTCATAAGCATCTGCTCCGGTAGGGTCTTGCCCCCCACCAAGTACATCTCCCTCCTCGTCTATCCTGCTTGGCATGCCCACCAACGAGGAAGTCAAAGAAGAAGTAGCAATCGCGGCTGTCAAAGGGCTGCTCGGAAGAAGGAGAAATGAGAAAGAAGATAGACCCTCACATAACAGGGACCTGAGCCCAGAACCCACAGCCATGGCTAAGGTCAGATTTCTCTCTTCCTCCTCCAAAAAAGAAGATGCCCTGAAGGATCCCCCAGAGATCTCCTAGATTAACATTGATGAATTTTTCTAGATTGATGATCTGGGGAGTCTACATGAGATGGTGGAGAAAGCGGTGGAAGAGATAGCAGAACAAGAAGTAGATATCTTCTACGAGGGAGAGAAAAGGGTAGAAGAGAAACAAAAGATAGCTCAAGAGAAAGAGGAAGAACTTCGGAAGAAAAAGGCCGAGAGAAAAGCTGAAGAAGAAAATGAATGTAAGAGAATAAGCGAGCCGAGGAGCAATTTCTAGCGGCAGGGGAAAATGGACCTACCGGAACAACCATACTCCTGGATGCCATATTCCAAGTCCCAATAGGTTACCAAGGCCAATCACCAACCCGAGACATGTAGATGGGTGAAGTCATCACTATGTTTCTACAGATGAACCTGAATGAGCCAACTCAATAGCCACCACCCTTTGGCCCTGTTAGCTATTTTTCCCTGACCTTGTCAAAGAAAAGGCTAATTAACAAGGATCAAACAAATCCTCCTACACTTCAAGCTCAAAGGCTCAGGCGGGTGTACCTGTTGGATTCACTTCTTTCAGTGAATCAGGGGATGGATTCCTGCCCATCACACTTGATATAATAATCATTCACAACTCTTTAAACAGAAAGGGAAAATGATTTGAATAATTGATTGATGAAGAAACTACCAGAAAAACCAGAGACCAGTGCCTTGTCTATTGGGCAACAGAGTCAAACAGATGTGCAATCCTAGAAAACTTCTAACTCCAAACTCAAAAATCCGAATGAAATGCCTTGCAGACCATTCTTCTCATTTCAATTCCTGGACATCATATTCATATGCTGACTTAAAATTCTCAGAATTTGAAAACAAGACTTACTCTCCTTGAGAGGAACTCA
>MU222781.1:57179-84068 GCA_018584345.1 Thuja plicata
TACCAAATGGATATTCAGAAACAAGCTGAATGAGAATGGAGAAGTCACTAGAAACAAAGCAAGATTAGTATGCAAGGGATATGCACAAGAAGAAGGAATTGATTATGGTGAAACCTTTGCACCCGTTTCTAGACTAGAAGGAGTTAGAATCTTACTTTCTTATGCTACATTTAAAGGATTCAAGGTATACCAAATGGATGTCAAATCTGCAATCCTAAATGGAATACTTGAAGAAGAGGTATATATTGAACAACTAGAAGGGTTTGTTGATCCAGACAAGAGAAACATGGTGTGTAGACTACACAAAGCCTTGTATGGATTGAAACAAACACCGAGAGCCTAGTATGAAAGACTTCACTCATATCTCATTAGCATAAAATTTGTTAGAACAAGTGAAAATAACAATATGTACTTAAAAGAAGATACCGATGGTAATATTCTGATTGCTGAAATTTTTGTTGATGATATCATTTTTGGGGGAAATGAATTGTTATGCAAATCCTTTGCTAATGAAATGAGCAAGGAATTGGAAATGTCTATGTTTGGAGAGATCAAATTCTTTCTTGGTCTACAAATTCTTCAACAAGATGCAGGCATTTACATCACTCAGTCCAAATACATTAGGGAAGTTTTGAAGATATTCAAGATGGAAGATTCCAAACCAGTTGGAACACCTATGGCTATTGGATGCAAGATGAAAAAAGAAGACGAGAAAAATGAGGTAAATCTGACCTTATATAGATCCATGATTGGAAAACTAATGTATGTTGTTCACACCAGACCGGATATAGCACATGCAGTGGGAATAGTTGCAAGATTCTCTGCTAATCCCAAAGAATCACATATGATTGTTGTCAAATGAATTCTGAGATATCTGAAGAACACCGAGGAAGATTTGAGCTACAATTCTATACAAATGTTGATTGGGCTAGAAACATTGATGACCGAAAGAGCACAACTGGAGGAGCATTCTTCATGGGTGACAGACTTGTCACATGGATAAGCAAGAAGCAAGGATGCATCTCTCAGTCTACTGCAAAAGCAGAATATGTGGTTTCTACTGCAAATTTCTATAATATTGCATGGATCAAACAATTATTGGAAGGTATGTGCATATGAAGATCCTTCAACCAGTAATTATCTATTGTGATAATACCAATGCAATAAACATTTCTAAGAACACAATCATGCATGCTATGACTAAGCATATTGCTATCAATTATAACTATCTAAGAGAACAAGTGTAAGAAAAAGAAGTGACACTAGAATATGTTCAATCAAAGGAACAGTTAGCTGATATATTCACCAAGCCATTACCGAAGGATACATTTGATTATCTGAGACAAAGACTAGGGGTTCAACCCTTGTCTATCGGTCAGTAATCTGACTAGGAGGTTGCATAAGCCTATAGAAAACATGAAGATTAGTCATGTTGATGCAAACACTGAGGTAAACAACAACATATACATTTGTACATTGCAAGGTACATATCTGCACCAAAAATTAGAACTTTGTTTTGTTGATGGATAGGGAAATTCAAGGAATATATTATGCAAAGGGATGGAACATGATATAGATGATAAAATAAGGAGAAGTATTTTTATTTGGCATTTTTGTCAAAGGGAGAGATGATCTTCTAATTATCATAAAGGAAAAAGGGAGAGATGTTCTCATTACCACGAGGGAGAGATTTTATTTATCATACAAAGGGAGAGATGATCTCATTATCACATAAAGGGGAGATGTGATAAAAGGAAAGATTATATCATTATCCATGAAGAGAAATCCCTAAGAATCACAAAGGAAGAGTTATTCAATATTCTAAGGGAGAGAAATTGATTACATATGAAATATCCATCTAAGGGAGAGAAGTAACAAAGGGAGAGAGTTCAGACAAAGAGAAAGATTGTTGTCAAAGGAAAAAGAGATTATCAATAAAGAGGAATAGTCAAGGCAGAACACATATCAAAATAGAGAAAGAAGATGCTACATCTATCCAGAGAAGGGATTAAAGATTGAAGAAAGCCACTCTGCAAGAAACAAATCTAGTTATTTTTGAGCTTACCAAGAGCCAGACATTAGTAATAGTTACATTACAAAAGCTTGATGAAACTGTATATTTCATATTGTATTAGCGATAGTATAGTATGATAATGTAGTATGTTGCCATCAATGCCAAAGGGAGAGATTGATGACATGTAACTGACTGAATGTTTGAAGATGTTAAGTTGATCACCGAAATGCAGAAGGATAATGCAAGACATTACATTAGTTAATGGATTGTATTGTCACTGATGTCAACTTGATATAATCTAATCGATTATAATAAAAGTGTCAAAGACTTTAGAGGATCAGAGAGAAAAAGATTATGATGTCTGTAATGCGTAAAAGACAAGTATTCACAATGTGACTACAAACACTGACAGTCAGTGGAACCCGACAGATAGAGATCACCGACAGTCAAGTCACAGTGATGCCCAAGCAAGAAAACTGACGAGCAGAATCATAAGCAAACCCTATGACTAGAAACATAGTGTAAACTGATGGAGAAACCCAAGGGAACTGGAGTGTTGACCAACGCTATCAAATAGTTAAACCGAAATTAGTTGGAGTTCAGAAATGACAAAATATCTAGCTAGCAGAGCTAAATATAGAGTTAACTGGTAGTTATCATTGTTTTTCATCGACAAGATAAGCCAGAGATAAGTAAATGATTTAAAGCTAATTTGTCCAGTTGGCAAGAAGATCTCAGCGAGATAAAACTATAGTTTTTCTTTAAATATAATTGGTGAGAATTGTGGATCACGCCAAGATCAAGAAGATCAAGAACCTAAAAACGGTGATATCATTTCTATAAAGAGACAACTCAATTCATTACAAATTGGTGTGGGTGAATGATTGAACAAGAGGATGCTGAAGAGAAACTGATGAAGAACAACTTCATACAATACTAATCAACAAGCTAAGGAAAGAGCTAAAGTTTTCTGCGAACACCGAGCAATAGAGCACAACATCACCAAGCAGAATCAAAGTGGAGCAAAGGTATAAACAGAGTTATATTGATCATAATAGTTTTGTGAGATTACAATAGATCTGAAAATCTAAAAGTATAAGTAGTATATGTGAACAGATCATACTGTTTCAATTTAACCATTGATTCAGAAATTCTCTTAACCGAGCGGGATTTAAAGATCATTTCTATATTGAGATACATCCAATGGAGTATCAAAAATTTTGATCATGAAGATATCATGAGATGCCAGATACCTATTGACAGGCCAAGTGAGTGTTTGATCAAGGACAATAGCATAGAGATGCCCGATATCAAGTGACAGACTAAACATTTAAATCCTCTAACAAGGTCACACCTAACAGTGTGTTTGTAACCTTTAATAGGGTTGGCTCTTTACCGAGCTCACTTTAGAAGAGTGAAAATTTTGGGTTACTGGTCCCAAGTGGTTTTTCCCTTAAAAGGGTTTCCACGTTAAAAATCCATGTGTTAATATGTTTATGAGTCATAACTTTAGTGTTTTGCATTACACTCAACTTAATTGGATTGATCGATATACTCTAGATAATTTATTGTCTTTCAGTAAATTAACAGACTGCTATTCGGTAAATCTATAGTAGAAGGGTTTACAAAGCATTCTAAGCAGTAGTAAATTGATATAAGTATTTGGAGGCATTCATCTGATAGGACTGAAGATAACTAGAGGTATAAATTTATGGTACTAAGTTTTAAGGTTGATTATTGGAATATTTTTGAGGCCACTGATTCACCCCCTTCCCCCCCCTCAGTTATTACTAACACTTTATATGTGGAAAAATTTTATTCAGCAAGATTTCAAAATTAACATGGACAGGAGCGAGAGTGGTTTGAAAGCTAGGGTTCATGGGTCTTGTAGGAGAGATTCAAGGGAGAATCCTAGTGAGGAAAAAGATAAATATGAGGCTGACAAAGATGATATTTATGAGTCTGGTGTTTGAGTCATTTACTTTTCTGGTGTTTTGGTAGACCAGGGTCTTGTTTATCTATTCTTGGCGATATTTTCTTCTGTGGATGTCAATCTTCCTGTGGCTACAAAAAGATGTGTTGTTTATGCAACATTAATGTAGGAAGACCCTATGGATGAGGGGTTTCGTTCATTTGTTTCCCTTAGTTTGCGTTGGGAATGGTTTTATTTAACTTCGCGGATGGTGGGAGATTTCATGGTCGTGCCAGTGAATTTTACAAAGAAAGGTTCAATGTCAGAGGCTCACTACCAAAAGGCTTACTGCTTGAAGAAATAAGACTCACTGTCATGGGGCTCACTATCGAGATGAAGAAGGCTAAAAGATAATAGATCAACTGGTGATGAACTTCTGCAACTCAACTGCATAATTTGTAGATATTTTTGACTCATTGTACTTCTAGTAACCAACACATGAAATTCCACACTGCTCAACATCAGACTTTGCACTACTTCATGCATGTAGGGAAATAGATCCTCTATCATACAACCCCATCACACACACACACACACACACACACACACACACAAATACTTCACAAAAATTGCACAAGTAGGCACATATGCCATACCTTTTCCTCAACAATTCATCCTTTATTTATATCATCATTTCAATTGTGAAGTCTCCCACTATCGTCCAAGCATTTAACTCAACATAATTTTGAATTAGGTCAACACTAGACATTCCCGCAATGGAAAGGAATGAGAATTGGACCACAATACACCTTAATTGGGACCAAAAGACAACATCATACATGTTACATTCCTTTTATCATTTATCAAGATAATTAATTTAAGTCTAAACACTCAAGGTTGGCCAAACATAGAGTAAGAACACAATCAAACTTTGAAACCATGTCTTTGAAGCTTAAAATATAATGTGAATTGAACTAAATGAAGCTAGCAATATTAAATACTCAGTTCAAAAACTACAACATCAGAAATAATTAAACGGAGAAATGTGGAGCATGCATTTCATGCATAAAGCACTGTAAAACACAATCATACTCAAACAAACACTAGTTCTATTGCACTGAGATCCGAAGCACAAGAACTTGAATCCAATATCTTCAAACAATATTACTCAACAACATATCAAAACCTTGTCAGTAGATTTTTAATAAAAATAATATGTAGAGAAAAAGACTCATCATAATTGCACAAGAAGCAATCACCAATAATATGCAACAATGTGTTGAAATCAACAAAAAACATACTAACTCATTAATCAACCAAACTCACTCAACCAACAACTCATTACACTTGAAAAATCTACCAAGGTTAATTAAGTATCTCAACTAAACATAATTCAAATTAAGTTGGCAACCAAACATTCCCACGGTGCAAAGGAATGAGAAGGGGACAATAATACACCTTAACTGGACCAAAATAAATAGCATACATGTTAATCTTCAACTTGAATTCACTGAGGCTTTTAATTAAAGTGTAAACACCTAAGGTTGGTCAAACGTAGAGTAAGAATACCATTGAACTTTGAAACCATGCCTCTAAAGCTCAAGGACTCGCACCAACTGGACTTAATGAAGAAAGGGACATTATAAACTCAGTTCCAAAACCACAACACCAAAAACCAACATGCAGAGAAATGTAGAGCATACATTTCACGTAAGAAACTTTGTCAACTACTATTACACTCAAATAAGCACCAATTCTTCAAAATTGTGATCTGAAGCACAAAAACTTGAATCAAACACTAATTAACCACATAGCCAAACTGCACTAGTAGAATTTCAACATAGAAGATATGCAGAGAAAAAATCTCAACACCATTGCATGAGAAACTCAATAAAATCTACAACAATCAACCACTAATGACAAAAACAACATTTTGACATAAATAACACAACCAACTACTCATTCTAATAAAACCCATGTAACAATCTCCCCCTTTTTTGTTTATGGTAACGCATCAACGACAATGACAACAACAACTCATGCCAAATTTTCTTCTACTATATCAAATTCTCTACCCATTTGAAACCAATGGCAAAGGTTAGTCTCAAAAAATACTTACTAAATTTTCTCAACTCCCCCTAAAAATATATATATCAACTAGCTCATAACCACACTTAGCTCCTCTTGACAGGAAGCCTTTGTTATTAGTCCAGATTTAAGATTGTACATGAAGTTCACATGACCAATGCAAAGGCCATATGCATCTAGTTCAAAAAAGGAGGGGAAATAACCCCTAATCTCTCTTAGAGATAATAAAAATCATCTTTATAAAGTGCCTTGGTAAAGATATTAGTAATTTATTCTTTTGTATTTACATATTCAAGCTTCACCTCATTCCCCAAAACCTTCTCTCTCAAAAGTGATACCGGATTGAAATGCTTTTTGTCTTTGAATGTAGTACCATATTCTTTGAAATATTTATTGCACTAGTATTGTCACACAAGATAGAAATAGGCTCATGAAATACTATTCCAATATCCTTCAAAGTTTGTTTCATCCATAATACCAATGCACACCAGGATGCAGTTGTAGACGCTAAAAAATGGCCAACGCCTAGGGGCCCCTTTTTTTAATATTTCTTCTATATTACACATTTCATCTTCATCATTCATCAATATTGTGTCATTCCTCCATGTCACCAATTACTAAATTTTTTCTTGTAATTGAATCATATCATATCAATTCATCTTTGGTCATTTGTCTGATTAAATGATCATTTCAATTGATTGATCATTTAGGGGTGAATAACCATTAATTCACCCCCTTCTCCTAAGGTTTAATTTCTTGGTAAATAAATTATATGTATTTGCCCCCTTTATCCCCTTTTCCTATAATTAATTAAATTTATTTAATTAATTGGCTAATTTCCCAAACGTAAGGAAATTAATAATTTTAAATTATTAACTTCCCTCAAATTTTTAACTCATGTCATAACCCCTAATTTTTCTTCCAATCCCACTTTTCACTCATATGACACTTTCCCCTAATTTATCATATATCATTCCCACTAATTTCTCCCCTCTAATTTCTCTCATTTTTCAAGCCCACTACTTTCTCATTTCCCAAACCACTCACTAATTTGTCATTTTCCAAATTCATTCCTTAGTTGTCATAAATTATCATAATTCTTCATTTGCCAAATTCATTCCTTATTTTGTTATAATTTATCATTTGCCAAATTCACTCTTCAAATTGTCATAATTTTTCATAATTTGTGATTTTCCAAATGCACTAACCAATTTCTCATGATTTTTCATAATCTTTCATTTTCCTAAATGCAAACCAATTTGTCAATAATCTTGTCATTTGCCAAATTCGAATTCTCAAATGCAATTGTAACTGTCGACTGGGCTTTGATCTCATCCTTCGATTCAAGTTCCAAAAACCTATAAATTGGACTCTATTTCCTCATTCTTGTAACCACGCATATTGAGTATTCTAATCATCATTTTGTCCCTCTCCATCTTCCACTCCACATATTTTGAGTATTCTAATCAAATTTATTTATTTATTTCACCAAAAAAAAACAATTCCACTCTATGCCAAAATTGAAAATTTGTTAGAAGCACCTTGCCAAAATTGAAAGATTGTAGAAATCACCTCGCCAGAATTTAGAATTTTGTAAGAGGTGGCCTGCTAGATATTAAAACTTGTAAGAGGTGGTCTGCCAGAAATTAAAACTTGTAAGAACCACCATGCCAAGATTTGATTTTGCACCAAACTCTTTGTCTAAATTTCCAGTACAACTTCGAATTTCAATTTTATTTCCAAATTTCCCTTGTTAGATTTAAAAAAAAAATTAAGTTGCCTTAGCCAAAAATTGAATTTTCCAAAATTTCACCACTCAAGCCATGTCAATATTAAACACAAACATCACTTCCAAATCAAAATTTTGCACCAAGAGGCCTGCTAGAAATTAAAGGTGAGGTGGTCATGTTGTCGAGAAGTATAAGGGTGACCTCATTGAAAATAAAAATTTGTAAGGACCAGTTCACCAAAAATTAAATCTTGTCACAACCACCACGCCAGATATCCCAGACTTATACAAATTTCCAAATTTCAATCATTTTCTCATCAAAACTTTATCAAGACTCCGATTTCACAAGTAAAAACCCAACCCCCCAAAAATCATGGCAAAGTCATCTAGTCAAAATTTGACACAATCACCTAGCCAAAAATGTATTGGGGTGAGGAGATTGATACAAAAATTTGACACAACCACACTTCCCAAATCTAAAGATGTAAGAACTAGCTAGCCGAAAATGCCAAAGTTGGGAGACAAAATTCCACTTGCAAAAAAATCCAAATTTCTCGCTTAGGCTCAAAATTTATAGAATTTTTCCATCATCACAAAATCCATCTATTAATACAAATCTTTAATTTGAATTTGCAAAATTGTCATTTGCACAAAATTACGACTTAACGAAATTTTCAATCTTGCAAATCACTATTGTTTACGTTCAAAATCTAGATTTCCAAAGGGAAAAATAAAATAGACTTGGGATCTAAAACCACCCATGGTATTGAAAAACACCATTTGAAGGCAAGAAAAACCTCAAATCCCGAAGCTTCAAATCTCTCACTAATGCAGAGGGTTTGGTATCCTAGTGGTTTCCTTCCTCAATTTGCTTCTTCTCTACCCTAACCATCCAATGGTTACTTATTTTTGTATTATTCCCCAATTAGGATCTCCAAGACCCTCACTATCAACTTCTCCTCCAAGGTATAGTTGATCTTTGGAAGATTCCAAAGTTTCTAGGCTTAACTAGTCCAAGTAGTTGCTCAAATGCCTAATCTTCTTCACTAGATCTCCTCCTAGAATCCCAAACCCTTGCTTAGGATCTTCCAATACATCCACTTGGACTCTTATCTATCTTCTTTACCCATCAAAGGTCATTCTGAAACCTTTCCCACACTTCTAGATCCATTACCAATCCAATTTGTCTCAATTTCACTACGAGGCCTAATTGCCCAATTCCTAGTAGGTCTAAATTCATTGTTTTTGGCCTATTACTCCCAAAATATCCAAATGACTCCACAAAAGACCTTGAAAATATTCAAGGTATCAAAAAACACTATCAGAATCCAAAGTCTTGACTTCTGGATGCACCCACAACCCTAGTTTCTTGCAGACCCTAGTTTTCAGCCTATTAATTAGGCCTCTAGACCAGTCAGCATAAACAATTGTCAAAATGATCTCCAAATGTTGATTCACCTACTTCCACCTTTGAATCCTTTTAGGATACTATCTAGGGAATCTGAAAATGCCGCTAAGTATTTTCCCAAAGATCATGGGTGCTCGAACCAATTCTTTCTTCACCCTGTCCTAGCTCACCTGGACTCACCACTGAGCCATAGGGCTTCCTATTTGGCCTACGAAATCCATTGCAAATGAAAAAATGAAAAAAAAAATCCTATCTACAGACTCTAACCCTACTACCCCCATGGTTTCAATCAATTCCATCGGTGGGTTCTTAGGTTAGAGCCATTTCTAACTAGGTAGCACTCTAATGTCACTTACAGACCAGTGACCTACAAAATCCTCTAACTTTGCACTAAAAGAACTTGAAACAAAACTACCTATTGCATATGAAAGCTATTTGAAAACACTACACCCCCATGGGGTCCAATCTTCTCTGCCAATCCATACACAACCATATAGTAGCAAGGAAACAGTGTAGATTACAAGAATGCAATTACAGTCATCCGTACAAAAGTCTCAAAAACAAATGTTGCAATACAAAATTTCATTAACCATCCCAAATAATTGAATCCATGCTCATATATTGAGCATGGGGTATTTACAACTGATCTAACTAAATTTTGCAATTTCTTGCAAAAGTTGCTCGAGCAACTTTCAAAGTTGCTAGCAACTTTTTGCACTATGAGCATTTTGACTCTTTTTGTCAACTCGATGGGTGAGTTAAACTTTCATGACCCTAAATAGGATATGTAGGGTCCTAAAACACACCTCAACCCCACATTACACTAAAATATCAACTTTTCACTATTTAAAGCCAAAATGACCCAAAAAACACTTAGTGAGCACTAAGGCTCTTACAAACATGAAGTTAACTATCATTGCATCCAACCCATTGGACCTTATTCCAAACCACTCACAAACATCTAAGACAACCCTAAAACACACTAAAACATCAAATAGGGAGGTGCCTTGCACCATACTCCCCTGGGACAAATAACTCAAGTCCCTTGAGTTAGGAGGTCTTCAATGGTGACCCCATGTTTCAAAATATCTGTCTCTGCCATCGAAATGGCCTCAGCTTTAGGAAGTCCCTGCCACTTGATGAGATACTCCTTTTAGTTACCCTTCTGTGTCTTCTTGATCGCTTTAGAATCCAGTACACTTTCCAACTTTAGTGGCATTGGGTAGGCAAGTCTTTCACCCAATCATCATCCCCCAAATTTTCTAGAGTAGACTGACCTGTGTCTAGAGATGGTCCCTTGTAGGGATACAGGTCACAAACATTGAAAATGGGTGAAATCCCCAAATCAGGAGGCAACTCCACCTCATAAGCATTCTTGCCATACTTATGTAAAATCTTCAGTGGCCCTATCTTCTTCATGAGTATTTTAGTTGGCTAACCCTTAGGTAGCCTCTCCTTTCTAAGATAGGAAAGTATTTGATCCCCAACCTTGAACTGCAAATCCCTTCTGGTCTGATCTTCTTTGAACTTATACTTTTCCACTTGCTTTTCCAAAGTCTTGTTGACTTGATCATTAAGTTCCTTTATATGTTCTGCAAATGACTCTCCTTGTGCACTCCTCTTGTCCTTCAAACTAAGATCTCTCAACTCCAAAATCCCTCTACGATTGACCCCATATAATATTTCAAAAGGGTTTTTACCTGTACTCCTATTAATGGAATCATTATAGGAAAACTTTGCTTGCCCTATGATGTGATCCCATGACTGTCCATGTTGTTTAGTCAAGTATCTTAGCAAGTTCCCAAGTGACCTATTGACTACCTTTGTTTTTCCATCTGACTTTGGATGGTAGGCTAAAGAGAAAGATAACTTTGTGCCAAGAATCTTCCATAGGGTTATCCAAAAGTGACCCACAAACTTGCTATCTCTGTCACTTACAATATTTAGTGGCAATCCATGGATCCTTACAATATCCCTAAAGAATAGACCTGCAATTTGAGAAGCATCATTGGTTTGCTTGCATGGAATGAAGTGTTCTATTTTACTAAAATGGTCCACCACAACAAACACACTGTCATGACCCCTACTTGTCTTTGGTAACCCCAAAATGAAGTCCATGCTTAGGCACTCCCAAGGCCTTTGGGGTATGGAAAGAGGTTGATACAACCCATTGTTTCTGCTTTGTCCTTTTTCCCTTGGAAAAATCTGACATTTTTCTACAAATCTCCTAACATCTGATTGTAGCTTAGGCCAATAGTAATGCCTATTCACTTGCTCCAAGTTTTATCCACTCCAAAGTGGCCTCCCAAGCTCCCTTGGTGTTTCTCCTTCACAATGTTCTCCCTCATTGAACACTGAGGTATACACATAAGATGTCCTTTAAACAATAGGCCTTCCTGCAACATAAACTCATTGAAATCCACTTTGAAGCCCTATTGGAACTTCACACATGCCTCATAGGCATCTCTGAAAGCTTTGTCCTCCTTGTAGAGGTCCTTCAAATCATCCATCCCTACACTTTGCAATTGTATCTCCTATATTGTGAGTACTCTTCTGCTAAGAGCATCTGCAACCTTGTTGCTAACCCCTTTCTTATGCTTTATGATAAATGTATAAGCCTGCAATGATTCTACCCACTACAAGTGCCTTTGATTTAGTTTTTCTTGCCCATTCAAGAAACTTAGAACATGGTTATCAGTGTAGACCACAAACTCCCTTGGTAATAGGTAGTGTCTCAACTTTTTAAGGGCCTGTACCATATAGCATATAACTCCAAATCATATGTGGAATACTTTTGCCTAGCCTCGTTTAACTTCTAAGAGAAGAATGCCACGGGGTGTCCCTCTTGGCTTAACACTGCTCCAATAGCTAGCTTGCTAGCATCACACTCTACCACAAATAGTTGATTGAAATTAGGGAACCTAAGAGTAGGTAGTGCTACAATCCTCTTCTTCAACATTTCAAACCCTTGGCCTACTGCCACAGTCCACTCAAACTTACATTTGATTCCACCTTCTATGGTGTTAAGAATAGGGGCACATACATGACTAAAATTTCTTACAAATTTCCTATAGTAGGAGGCTAATCCATGGAAACTCCTAACATCCCCTATGGACCTCGGTGTAGACCATTCCAAAATGGACTTAACTTTATCAAGGTCCATCTTTATACATCCATTAGCAACCACAAAACCAAGGTAAACTAATTCAGTTTTCAGAAACTCACACTTTTCTTGATTGATCATCAACTTTTCTTGTTGCAGCCTTCTTAAGACCATCTCCAAATGCTTCATGTGCTCCTCCTTGGACTTGCTAAATATCAAAATATCATCAAGGTAAACTATTACAAACTTACCAAAAAAATTTGCTAGCACTTCATTCATGAGCCTCATGAATGTGCTAGGTGCATTACTTAGGCCAAAGGGCATTACTAGCCACTCATACAACCCTTCATTGGTCTTGAAGGTCATCTTCCACTCATCACCAGGTCTCACTCTTATTTGATGGTATCCTGACTTCAAATCCACCTTAGAAAAGTAACAAGAACCTCCCAAGTTGTCCATCAAGTCTTCTATCTGGGGCATTGGGAATCTATACTTGATTGTGATCTTGTTTATAGCCATGGATTCCGTACACAACCTCCATTTTCCATCCTTCTTAGGGGAAATTACTGTAGGTACAGCTCATGGGCTTAAACTCTTCCTTATCAAACCTTTATCCAACAAATCTTGAATATGCTTCGCTATCTCTGCATTTTGACTTGGTGTCATCTTATATGCTACTTTGTTGGCAAATTTGCTCCAGGAATGAGGTCAATCTGATGGCTTACATCCCTCATAGGTAGTAATACACTTGGCATTCCATTATCCACTATGTCATGGTATCTTTCCAACAATGCTTGTATCTCTGGTGGCATGTTGAATTTCTCTTTGGTCTCCTCCTTTGGCTTCACTATCACTGCACAAAAAACTCCTTTCTCCTTCTCCATGGCTTTTAGAAATTCCTTGCCACTCAACAACATCACACTGGTTCCCACATGCTTCTCCTCATTAGGTTCTTACAATGGGTCCATCTAAAACTTCTTCCCTAGCTTGGTGATCACATAACTATTCTTTTCTCCACCATGTATTGCTTTGACATCATACTGTCATGGTCGTCCTAGGAGCAGATGACATGCATCCATAGGCAGTATGTCAAATAGGACCTTGTCCTTATACTCCCCTATATCAAACTCAACCATAGTTTGTTCATCCACCACTATTTGTTGACCCTTGTTCAACCATGAAACTTTATAGGGTGTGGTATGAGGTATCCTCCTAAGTTTCAGTTTGTCTACCATCTTTGTGGATACTATATACTCAGTGGATCCAGAGTCCACTATAACCTTGCAAATATTCCCATGAGACCTACAAGTTATCTCGAACAAGTTCTTTCTTTGAGGTGGCTCTATGGTGTTAGGAACTTTCAACAAAGTTCTTCTCAACATCAAATTCTCTCCATCCAATACTGGCCCTGCCTTGGAAATGGGAGAAGTAACACTTTGAGTGTCATCCTCTTGCACCAACTGATTCCTTCTATCCCCCATTGAAGATGAGGAAGCCTTTTCAAGACACCTTCCCATTATGTGACCCACTTGTTTGCAATTGTAACACCTGCAGTAAAGACTGAATTGGATCTTCCTTGGGACTGAAACCTTCCTCTAGGAGGCCCTCTTCCTCTATATCCTCCTCTCTAGAAAGATCCTCTAAACTGATTACCCCCACTTTTATCCATAGACTGATTATCTTCTTGTCTATTTGGGATCTGTCCTCTGCCAAAGTTACTCCTGCCTCTCTGAAAACCTCTATTATTGTTACCACCTCTTCCTCTTTAATGGAAGTCATTCCTCCTTCTAGCCTTATCCTCTGCTCTCAAAGCTAATTGGAAACACTTGTGCATACTGTCAGGAGCCATCATGCTAATCTCATCTTGTATCCCTTGTCTCAACCCATTGAGATATCTTGCCACCTTTTCCATTTCTTCTTCTTGTCTCCTAGCCCTTAGGCTCAGTTTGTGGAACTCCTCGGTATAAGCACTTACTGTCATCTCCTTTTGTCTCAAGTTCTGCAACATTTGATACATCTGTATCTCATAGTCAGTAGGCGAGAATTGTGCCCTCAATCTAATCTTCATCCTCTCCCAAGAAATAATCTTCTTCTTCCCACTGGTTGCTCTATCATCATGCATCATGTTCCACCACACCAATGCAGATCCTTTGAGTCTAGCCTTAGCATAGTTGACCTTCTTCTCCTCTGAGACTTCCTTGTAATCAAATTGATTGACAATGGCTTCAAGCCAATCCAACAACTCTTCTCCATTCAGACTACCATAGTAATATGGTATGTGCTCCACACTATCCTTGTTAAGGGAATTAAAGGCATCTAAGAATACCTTTTGTTCTTTGTCCATCTCAGGTTCTTTACCTTTGTTAGATGACTCTTCTTACTGACTTTCATCTTCTCCATCACTCTCATCTCCCCATTCAGCTATCTTCTTTTTGCTCTTGGTCTCGGACACACTAGCCTTCTCCAAGAGGCCCTGAACCAATTCCACTATGGCATCCCTACTCATTGCCTTAGGAGGTATGTTGTCTACCTCTTGACTCTCTTCCACTTCATACATACACAATCTTCAAGAAATTCTGGCTCTGATACCACTCTGATGCAGAGGGTTTGGTATCCTAGTGGTTTCCTTCCTCAATTTGCTTCTTCTCTATCCTAACCATCTAATAGTTAGTTCTTTTTGGATTCTTCTGCAATTAGGATCTCCAAGACCCTCACTATCAACTTCTCCTCCAAGGTATAGTTGATCTTTGGAAGATTCCAAAGTTTCTCGGCTTAACTAGTCCAACTAGTTGCTCAAATGCCTAATCTTCTTCACTAGATCTCCTCCTAGAATCCCAAACCCCTGCTTAGGATCTTCTCATACATCCACTTGGACTCTTATCTATCTTCTTGACCCATCAAAGGTCATTCTGAAACCTTTCCCACACTTCTAGACCCATTACCAATCCAATTTGTCTCAATTTCACTAGGAGGCCTAATTGCTCAATTCCTAGTATGTCTAAATTCACTGTTTTTGGCCTATTGCTCCCAAAATCTCCAAATGACTCCACAAAAGACCTTGAAAATCTTCAAGGTATCAACAAACACTATCGGAATCCAAAGTCCTGACTTCTGGATGCATCCACAACCCTAGTTTCTTTCAAGCTCTAGTTTTCAGCCTATTAATTAGGCCTCTGGACGAGTCAGCATAAACAATTGTCAAAATGATCTCCAAATGTCGTTTCACCTCCTTCCACCTTTGAATCCTTTTAGGAGACTATCGAGGGCATCTGAAAATGTCACTAAGTCTTTTCCCAAAGATCATGGGTGCTCGAATCAATTCTTTCTTCACCATATCCTGGCTCACCTAGAATCACCAATCAGCCACAGGGCTTCCTATTTGGCCTAGGAAATCCATTGCAACTGCAAAAATGAAAACAATTCTTTTCTTCCAGCCCCTACCTGGCTTAATAACTTTGGCTGGAAATGGGTTCAGCATGGGGAATTTTTTCACTTCCTGGGCATTCCCTTTGCTTTCCATGGCTCCTCTGTGGATTTATGGAATGTTGTGATTGCCAAGATTGAAGAAAAGCTGCAATATTGGATCTGCAAGCCTCTTTCCCTTGCTGGAAAGTTTCAGATTTGCTCCAAAGTTTTGGTTGCTACTCATGTCTACTACTCCTCATGTTGGGCTCCCTCTAAGGCTTCTTATTTCAAGCTAGAATGTCTGCTCAGAGATTTTCTTTGGGCCTCTAGTGCTGACGGCCATGGGTTTCATAGGGTTGCCTGGGAGTTCGGTTGCCTTCCTCGTGATTCTGGAGGCCTTGGACTTCTCTCCACTCAGAGACAGGGGCATGCTCTCTGTGCAAAGTGGATTATCCATGCTCTTACTGGTGATGAGGCCTAGAAAATTCTTGTCAGGCACTGCATCCCTTCTGGATTCCCAGTTCACAGGTCGGCTTGGAAGGGCATTGGTCTCCAGACCTTGCTCACTATGAAAGAACCTGTTCAAATTCAAGGTACCTTCATCATCAAGAGCATTTGGAAAGCTTGGGAAGCTATTAATCCTTGGATCCATTGGGATGGTGATGCCTTTCGCAATGGTCTTTCTTTCAATCAGCAGAGCCTTTGGTGGTCTCCGTTGTTTTCTATTCAAGGCATCCCCCTGGCCAAGACTCAAGGGACTAGTGCTTTGCATTTTTTCAAACGTGGCATCCGGACACCCAAGGACCTCTTCTCTAGAGCCTCTATGGGTCTCCGTTCATGGGAGGATATGCAGGTGCAGTATCATTTGGCTCGCTCAGATCGCCAGACTTTTGATCTTTTGGTTTTTGCGATTCTTGTCAACTTGCTTCATAAGATTGGTATTCAGTCTGTCAGGCCCTGGTGGAACGATTGGAAATGGTATCCTGCCACACCTTTCAATAATTACAAACCAAGACTAGGTTATAGGTGGTTGTCCCCCCATCTTCCGGTGGTGGATACCCTTAATCAGAGATGGCATCTTCATTCTTCCACTTCTCACTGGAGCTTTCGCTTTCAAACCATCTGGGCTGCCATTACGGAGCCCAAAATGGATCTTTTTGCTTGGTGTCTACTTTTTCAAGGGCTCCCAGTTGGCCCTAGGCTCAAACATCTGGGTGTTCATGAGCCTCGATGTCCTTTCTGTGGTCACCTTGAGTCTTTCTTGCACATCTTCTAGTTTTGTAGGAGAGCTCAACAGTATTGGCAGTGGATTCATGATTTCTTCAAGCCCTTTCGGCTTGAGCCTTTTTCCTGACACGTGATTGTCTTAAGAGATTCTCCTAGACTTCCCTCCAAGTTTACCCAGATTTGGCATACTTTCAGGATGGAGATTTTGTTCACTTTATGGAAAGATAGGAATGTTGTTATTTTTTCTCATAGCTTTCTTGATACGAATGTTGCTCTATATAACAAGGCTTGCATTTGTAATAATGTTATGATGCAGATTCAAGTTCAAGCTAATAAAGTGGCTTTGGAAGTGGCTCACTTGTAGGAGTTGCTCAATCATTGGGGCAATGCTCCCTGCACTGTTGTCGGGGTTCCTCCTAATGCCATTTCTACTAAAGGTACTCCTCCCAGTGGCCGCCATCATGGGCGCAGCTCCTCGGCGCGCCGCTCACGTACCCCGCAGTCTCAGGCTCCCTGCCACCACTCTCCGAGAGGTGGCGGCGACGGTTGGCGGCGCCGCTCAACTTCTCTGCCTCGCTGTACTTCTGGGTGGTCTCCAGCTCTGACTCAATCTGCCCCTCCTGATGCTCCTGGTTCTCGTCATGGTTCTAATTGGCATCCTGCCACCTCTTCCAAGTTTCCCCGCCTGGCTTTAGCCATTTCTCCGCCCAGGGCGGAAGAGAAAGATAAAGATGAAGCTGAAGATGATGGATGGTTGCTGCCCGACCCTCCTGTTAACCCCAATGTTGTGTGGGGTTCTGATGATAAAGATCCTCCTCCATCTGCCACTGCTCTTGCTGCTTAATGGATTTATGCCTAATTTTTTTTATGAATAGTTGTACTTTGTTTCCGGCTTGGCCATGTGAACTCTGCGGGGTGATTTCTATATCCCCCGGCCCCTTTTTTGTGGATATGTAACTTTGATATTTTATTAATTGAAAAGGCACTATTCATAAAAAAAAAAGTAAATTCTTTGATTTTATTTTAAGATTATTTATTAGTATTTGCCCTTAGGCTACATACTATTGCAATGAGTTTTTCTTAAAAAGTGATTAAAAAAATTCATTTCATCCAATTACAATGAGTTATTTTTATTTTTCAATTTTTTTTTTATTTTTCTAAAGTATACATGTGAAATTTTTATGTAGAAAATTTTTGAAAATTATTTTTCTTCATCTTTATTGGTTAATAAATTTGGGGTCTTATATACACGGATTTCAGCATATAGGCAATTTTTTAGATACCCCATTTTAAAATATTTTTGTCAAAAATATGTATTTTTTTGTTAAATAATGAAAATTAATAATTATTTTTAAAATTTTATTATAATAAAAAATGATGTATCATTTTAATTTTAGCTATCACAATAATTATTATATTATAATTAAAATAATAGATTATTATTTCATAAATGTATATTATACAAATTTTAAAATTATTTTATAGTTGTAGAACCTCTATTATTATTAAATTTATTATTTACTATTACAATATATTATACTTTATTAAATTGTATCAAATATTAGAATTATAATTAATTATTAGGCAAATACTTTGTCACTATGTGACACTTGTTTAAACATGAATTGATAAATTCTTTATATATAATTTTTAAAATATACAATATGATATATATTTCAAATTATTTACAAATGACGTAATTTTAAATTTCTATTTTTATCTGTAATTAATCTAATTATTAAACTATTTTTATTTGGAATTTATTTAGGGAAAAAAAGCATTTATAAGGAAATGGAAGGGAAACTCATTGTATTTGTTGGTCATTCTTTGTTTTGAATTTGATATTGGTTTTGCAGATAAAAGAATATTTGGGAAACAAACATGAAACAAGCATAGCAGTGTAAAAGGTCATTGGGTTGCAGTGGACTTCTTAGAAAATTGTATACACCATCCAAAATAATGAGGAAGAATGTTTCAGACTTCTCAAATCTATGAATGATTTGGCCAAAGTAATTCTCCAGCTTCAGCAGCTTCCTAGCTTGAAGATGGAGTTACATACGAAATTGAAAGAATCTATAAATTTAATTGTTGATGGAGCCATCTTATAGTGTTCCCAGAAGAAAAAAAAAGGATTGATTAAAATGTACATGAACATTTTATCTTCGAATAGACATTTTTCAGTATACAAATATTTATTTTTCTGAATGATTTGATTTTTACAATACATTTTAATTTTAAAGCACACTATTTTGGGCTCCTAGGTATAAAGATACATGTTATGTCAATGTTTGTTTTAATTTTATATTATTGAATCAAGGACATCCCATATTTATCTTAGTTTCCAAGATTGTTTCTTTACACCAGACTATAATTTCTTCACATTTATTTAAATAAATTTTGACTGGAATATGTAAAGGGTGTTGAAAGCATCAACGGATGGACAAGAGCTTCAAAAACTTAAAAGGGACATAGATGAAATATGTAAGTTCCTTCGTTTACAAATAAATAACTCTACTTTGGAAGCAATACAAAGCATTCAGACAGTCACTACAGCCCCTATTCCTGCTCTCAACACTGATGCAGGTAAGACATCATCAGCCACTTGTTTTGGAGCTTCTGTTTTGCTAAGTGCAATAGGCGATACATTGACATATTTTGACATTTCATATGTTTTAATAGCTTTGCAGTTGGAATAAAAGAGAAAATTGAAGAGGTCATTCAACAGTTAGACTGGGAAAATGATAGTGCAACAACAACAGCAGTGATTGTATATGGTATTGGAGGGTCTGGCAAGACCACCCTGGCTGATGCAGTTTATGCACCTCTTAAGGATAAACTTTAGGGATGGAAACATTCCAAAGTTATTCTCATTCAGAACCTGAAAGAAGATCCCAAAGTTGAAGATCTTCAGTCACTGATTTTGCAGGATTTGACTGCCACCAAACAATCTGTAAGAGATTTTGAAAGTGGACACCAGAGCTTGAAAGAAATCATAAAAAAAGAATCTATCTTTCTATATATATCGACAATGTTTTTTTCCTGGAACCACTAAAAAGACTTCTGCCTAAGGAGATCACAAGTGCAAAGAAACTTAGGTTACTTTTAACAGACAGAGAAACAACTGTCTCCGAAGTAATTGAAGGCTGCGAAATTGAACCTTGCAAACTCTATCACATGGAACCTCTTTCTGTTGATGCAGCTCTTCAAGTCTTATGCAGAAAATTTGACAAAAAAAAGAGGAAAATACACTATATTGCAGGATTTGGATTTGAGGATGTTTGGAGGAGTTGGATTTGAGTGATTGTAGTAATCTGAAGCAGTTGGCAGCTGGACTTGGGGAGTTTGTCAGTCTTACTGTGCTTGACCTGTCAGCTTGCTCGAGTTTGCAAGAGCTTCCGTGTGATTTGGAAGGCTTCCCTCATTGCAGTCATTGGATATAAGCTACTGTTCCAGTCTGCTTTGCCTCTCGGCTAGATTGAGAAACTCAACTTCTTTAAGTTCATTAAAAATAAAAGGGTGTAAAAGTCTGACATGTCTTCCCCATAGCCTTGGAGGTATGTCTGTGTGGGGATCCAAGATATATTTTGATGATTGTTCAAGTTTAAGTGAACTACCAGATGAAATTTGCAAACATACAATGCTCACAAGCATTTCATTAATATGTTGTTCTAGTTTGAAGATGCTTCCTAACAAGCTCGGTGAGCTCACTTGCCTGCAAGATTTAGACTTACAAGGATGTGAAAGCTGACAAGAACTCTGTAACGAAATTCAGTGCCTGGTAGGATTGAGAAGATTAAACTTGAGTAATTGCAAGACGTTGTCAAGCGTGCCTCTAGGTTTTGGGAATCTTAGTTCTCTAGAAACCTTAAATTTATCAGAATGTGATAAACTGGAGGAATTGTGCATTGACGTCCATTGCCTTGTAGCACTTAAATATCTAAATCTGTCAAAGTGTGATAGTTTATGCAAACTTCCAGACGGTTTTGGTAAGCTTAGCAACTTGGAAAGATTAGATCCATCAGGATGCTCTAATTTAGTTATGCTTTCTGATGATTTCCATCTTCTCCAATCTTCAACAAGATTAAATTTGTGGAGGAGATAAGAAAGGGAGGAGTTGGGAAAAGTGTGAAGAGCAGATGGAGAGATGGAATCATCCATCCCAAACATCCTCTCCTCAAACTATATATTCCAGATGGTATTAGTTGCAGTTTATGCAGTCAGAGAGGTTATTTAATAAATCAATGTAATGTATGCGAAAAATATGTTATGTGTGGAGATTGCTCTAAGAGTCGCGTATAAATGAAAGCAATGTTGATCTTTCAATTAGATTTACATCATATTACTATTTTTGAAGTCATCTGGTCAATTCCTTAATACTTTTATTTGAAAGCGTTTTAAAATATTTAAATAAGACAATTAAATTTTAATTTTAATTTGATAAAAAACTGATCTATTTTTTATTTATTTTTATATAAAAATTTAAACACCTAGTGAAAAAATATTTTGGAAACATTGAGTACGAAAATTTGATTAAATATAAAAAATTAGTTTGCATCAATTTTTTTAAATATATTAAAAAATTGTGAAAGTATAAAAAGTTGTTCTGATTAATTCTATTTAAATATTGAAATGTTATATTATTGATATGAATCAATATTACAAACTTTAATAAAATAATTATTTTATTTTAATATTGATAAATTAAATTTTTTTTCATGAAAAAAAATATTCAAATATTTTTGATATAATCAGCAGCAAAATAAGAATGCTAGCTCTTACAAAGACTAAAAAGGCCAATTACAAATTGGTTAAGAACAAGCCACATACAACAAAGACTAGAATAGACCAATTATAGCACACTAGCAGAATATGACAACTTCTTCAAGGTTGTAAATAGGATAATTATTTTTTGTTAGAATTTCAAACCTGAAAGTTTCTTCTCATAGAATGTGATTGTTGAAGCTAATAGAGAACTTTCATTCAGATCTTGTACTTGCTACCACCCTAATAGACAAGTCTCAAAATGTGGGAACTACTGGAAATGGTAGAGCATAAAGATTTCTAGAAAATATAAATCATAATATTATATGATAAAAAATTGTAACAATTATAAAATTAAATTGTTATTAGAATATATCACAAATTTTCACGTCCATCAAAGTTTACTTCTATCTTAAAAGTATCTTAGTATTTGGTGGGATTCTTCAAAGTGGATACTAATCTTCTTTCTTTCTATTTATATTGGAACGAGAAGTTATTTATATGTATTGGAATGAGAAGTTGCATCATTTGCATAATAATTACTTCTCCCTAGTTTGTAGTGAAGGGTGTGTTAGAGTGAATAATATTGTACCTAGTAAAGGTCTTGTACTTAGTAATTTCATAGTGACTTATTCACATGTCAACTGAGGAATGTAATATTTACATCAATGTAGTTTCGCATAGTAGATCACCCCTTCCCTATATAATCAAGGCTCTTGTACATTTGTAACATATTCCATATCTCAATATCCATGCAAGCTCATTATCTTGCATATTTTCTTGTGGAAGGCATCTTTGTCTTTGCACGTGATCCTATATAGTTTGCAACTCCTACAACTAGAACATAATAGTGTATATTGTTTGGCTACTAAAACCATAAGAAATGTAATTTGATATCAAAAGTGTTTAACAATTATTTATAGATATTATCTATTAATAAAAAGATATCCCTTGAAATTGCTACAATTACTGACAAATCTATTCTTAGTGTGCAACACACTTTGTGTTATTTTATTTCAATGTTTATTTTCTTTGAGTAGCTTTGAACGTATTAGACTCATACCATGTAGGTAGATTTGACAATAATGTAAATAATTTGGTAAATGTTACTTGAATTATAGATTATTTTGGTACCATGTAGAAAGAATGTGGAGAAGTTTGAACTAGGATAATCTGTACTACTGACTAGAAAACTACAATGTAACAATCACTGTAGAATCATTATTATATTTTTATTTTGTTTCTCCTTGGTAATTTCCATGTCATTAGGAGTGATTATGCTTTGACATATTTGGCAAAGCTTAATTTAGATGAAGCCATTAGAATGCGAAAGATTCAACATTTGTTGTTTTTTTCGTTTTATTTCAATTAATAGTTGTGATGATTGACAAATAGCAAGATGTGAGATTAGGAAAGCTTAATGGGTGACAACAATTATAAGTTACCTACTAAGCCTATTTTGTAGGATGTTGAGAACTTGTTGATTGAAACTTGGAGCAACATAGCTTCTTCAAGGTCGTAAATAAGGTAATTATTTTTCTGTTGGAATTTTAAACTTGAAAGTTTCTTCTCATGGAATGTGATCATTGAAACTTATCATAGATATAGGAATTCTTATAAAGCATTGAGACTATTCAATTAACCTTCACCAATATACTCTTGGCTTGCATTGAAACATGAGCTTTAGAACAAGGTAATAGAAAGAGGCTTTCATTCAGATCTTGTACTTGCAAGCACCCTAATAAACAACGTGCATCTTTCAATCGAAGGATCATGCAAATTGTCAATCTTTGTCATTCTTTAACCGTCGATTAATCTTAAGCCTCCCTTAAAACTCGATCACCTTTTTTGCTCAGTTAAAATACCACCGTTGATCATACCCATGTGCTAAAAGAAAAAGGCTTAAGTAGAATGCACTCTAAGTGACTTCAAAAATTATGTGCATCCTCATCAACCTTCTCGACCAATCTGACACTGCCAGCTGTTATCCCTGTTGTCTCACTATTTAGAACATTTGCGGGCCCAGGGCACTTGTCGATCAAGCGTGATCCCATGAAGAATAAACAACATGCATCTCCACTTAATGACATCACACCTGCCATCGATCTTCATCGAGCTTTAACTATAGATCTTCCATCCTCGCTTCTCAGAACTTGCAGGCCTAGGACACGTGATGTTAATGCGTAATCCCATGAAGAATAAATTTTTTTCAGTTTTTGTTTGTAGAATCACGTCGACCATTGGATTAACTCTGACCTTCTTGATGCTTTATTTTCTTGGCCCCACTTAGGAAAGATCTCAACAGACACTTTTCAGCGAGGTGTGATTCTGGGATGGGTAAATATCATTTATTTTTTATAGAAGAATCATGACCACCATCGATCTTTATTGTGCATTAGTCATTGAATAGATTTGTGAAAAGAAATGAAAAAAAAAAAAGTCTGTGAAAACACATGCAATGAATAGAAATATGAATTTGAAAATGAGACTAAGTAATACAAAACATATAAATCTCATCGACATAGATAAAAAATACTTCCTTGAGCTATCTGGATATGCAAATTGATCTGTAAATTTGGGTTCCACCAAATAGAACTCAATAGTGAGCCTAAAGTTTACATAAGCAAGCTCCAAAATGAACCTACAATTTACAAAGTCAAATTTTCGGAGATCCCTTCAAATATGATATTTTTATCAGTTTTTGCTCTCCACATTATTATTTGATGAAGTGGTATGATTTTAACAAATGGTTGATCTTAAGTTTTTGGAACTTTTGAACATAATGACAAGGTTAGATTTGATCCAAAATTGCAGCTTAGTGACATCCCGATATTCTTCTCCAATGCATCTCAGGTGTGTAATCACCTGGCCCTTCCATATAACATAGTTTGTACCTTCAAATCTCAGACTATCCTTCTTAAAGGTTGTCATCAAGATCTCCTCAAGTGATAAAGATTCCAAAAGAGGACTTAGCTCTGATACCAATTGTTAGGAATAAGGAAACACATCTAATTGAGAGGGGAGTGAATCATTTGTGTCACAAAACTTCCAAACTTTAACCAACTTATTATCCTTAATAACATATCTGAAAGACTGACATGAATACAAGATCACAACACATAAATCAACACATAACACCAAGATTTTTGACATGGAAACCTGGTTAAGGGAAAACCTATAGTTGGGATCAAACCCACAAGATGATGTACTATGTTAAAAGAACTATACCTTGTTAGGAGTATTACAAAGGGCAATGCACATGCATTTAGGCACACTGCCTAGAGCTCATTTCTCAAATAAAATAAGGGATACAACCCAAGGGAAGGCTCACTGCCTTACAACAATCTCTAGTTATAAATCATAGCGGAAAAATAGTCTATAACTCCCGAACTGATTAATAGCATCTCAAATATGCCAATACACTCCATTGAAGTACAAATCTTTGTCTCAATTGCAAATTCCACTCATACCTCTTCTCTCATACCACTCACACACCTCTCATACATTCACAACCATAAATGATTACATCTTTATATACATTCATCAACTTTATCTCTACTAGGTCATCCAGGGACCTAATTACAAAATATTAATTCATTATAGCTCAATACATAATGCGATCTATTCAATATTGGCTAAGACATATAAATGATCAATAACAACATCCTCAAACATGCTCCAAAACCATAAATCACACCACGATCCTTTGCAACACGCTACACCACCATGTCAACCAAAAATAACAACAACAACATGTCTCATGAAAATAATCAAATTCAATCACATAATGCAATGCGATAACACAAATAGGACATGATCTAGAAACATCAGCAAGCAACATAAAATTCCATGACAATAATAAGAACAAATTTGTCTCATAATTCACACTCATCTCTGCACTATTCATCAAGAACACTAATAAACAACCTCTGTCATTAAAGAAAAATAGCTTGCCAGCATCCAAATCACAAACCACTCGAGCCAAGCACACACATCCATGTCCTGAACTCACCACCAAGTTAGCAACCAAGAATATTGCATAACCGATCCACACCAATCCAATAACTGAAACATTCTCTCTTCCTAAACAACCAAAATACCAGTATCTGATAAATCAATAATAGCTCTCTCAAATCAACATGCGAACCTTTGTAAGTTGACAATAGATCAACTACAGACATCCCTGAAACCATCTGTACCTTCACACCATATGATATTACTTTTAGTAGTCATACCAAATTAATATTCTCACTAAACATCTCAGAAATACACAGGAATATGTTGACATCAATGACAAAACATAAATGTTAGCACATATATCCACATTCTTCAACAATCTTCCAACATGAGTTTGACTCAAAAACTACATAGTTGAATCTTGATAGCAATATCACAATTTGACTTGATGTGGAAAATATATCCTGCTTATCACTTCATGTCATTGTTATAATTAACACCATTAATCCTACTTATCCTATTAGTCCCACTTTATGTATGTTCATGCTCATGGATGCCACATTGTACTTTTCATAGGGATATTTGGTCATAAAGGGTCACATCACCATTATCTTAATTCTACCCTAATGTATGCTTGTGCCCATGAATCATGTTATGTTTGGAATCTTATCATACTTTGAAAGGTATTTTTGATCATTGAGAAATGCATCACCATTATTATGCTCAATTTCTAGGCAATGATACTATATTTGATTCTATTGATAGTTTATTACTATGCTTCTCTGAATGTGCCTTTTTATTTACAATTGGACAATTATATATGCTCACATGCTTATCATTTATTATTGATTGATGATAACTATGATTATGATTATCCTACAATGCATCTACTATTAATCTATTATTTTATGCTTGTCTTTATCATTGATATATAATAAGATCTTCCTTCAATCAATTTCACCCTATGGGTTTATTCAATTGAAGAGGTCATTTATGATCACTAATGCTCTCATTTTTACATTCACCTTACCATGTGAGTATACTTATTGTATATTGTATCCCCCTTTTTTGAAGAAAATTAACAAGTAACGTAATTGGAATGAGAATCTTCACCCTTGAATGTGTCATAGGCTCATCTACTTATTATATTTAATTTATGCATGTTTGAGAATAATCATTCTTAGATATTAGCTCTCATCATTACTTTTATCATATTCAAATCCAATTCATTTTAGACACTTATCCATTGTAGTTGTTTGACTTATGTCATGTCCATTGGTGCAAG
>MU222784.1:91634-101681 GCA_018584345.1 Thuja plicata
ATTTTGTAGAGAGATATTTTCTTGAGAGGATACATAGATAGTTTAGTAAAAGAGTGTACATATAGGAGAGACAATGTACATCTTAAGACATAAAGTGAGATTAGGTTATGGGGTTTTATGATCCTAGCAAATATGACCATTATTGCTTTTAAGGGACTATAACCTATGCTAAGGGATCCATGTTCTGATATAGAAGACCCAAACACTAAGAAGAATAATGAGAGGTGGCAGTTTAGAGATAAGATATTGATAAAAAGTGCCATGTATAGTCAGGGTACATAGACCAATAGTGCATCAATGAGTATATCAGAGGAGAGTCCATGATGAAAATTTTATAAGAGGAGAATGGCCATTATATCAAGGATGAGTAAGTTTTCCTACATCTATAAAAAATATAATATGTACCAATTGAATAAAAGGGATTAGATATGCACCTAAAAATCATGTTAGATAGGACAAGGAAGAGGGACCGGATAGATAGGCTATAAAGGTCACATGAGAATACCTAAATAGATAGGAAACATGGGAAAAGATCATTGTACAGGGTCAATAGGGTAGACTTAATAGGGATATAGATGTAGATATTGCCAAATAGGGTTTTCAATGTATGGATGATAAGTATGAGTACATACATATCGGTACAAAAGGGTGGTAGGAGAGAGATGATTAGGATGGTTAGGTAGTGAGGGAAATAATAGAGCTAAAGAATGTCTAGCATTAAAGGGATTAGCTACAAAGTAAACATCCCAGGATGCCCCCAAAGATAGATGAGGTTTTTGACAAAGGGATGAGTCTAAGGATGAGTTGTTTTAGGTGGGGTTGAGAGGGATGTTTTTGATTAAGTAAAACAAGTTTTACAGGGTTCCTGAAACCCAAAATAGAGTTTAAAATCTAACAGTAATCACAAACAAAATGAAACAGAGTCTTAAAATGAAACATGCCATTACAGGGCCAAAGCAAAAACTAACAATGATTCTAAAAAGAAACAAACACAGGGATAGTGAGCAGAACCAGGGACAATCAAGATAAGTCCACCATGAGGATGGCCACCTTGGCCTTGAGTAGCTCCATATTAGCAGCAAAGTTGTTGATCTTTTGGAGATCAGTCGACATATCGATATCCTTTTTCTTCTTTGCACCAACCCTAGTCTTCTTCTTGGGACCCTATTATGTCTTCTACTCTTTTTCCACACCTGTGTTGGCCACTTCATTCCCATCATGTTTTTCTTCCAGTTTCTCGATGATAGCCTTGGTGTGTTGATTGGAAGCTTTGAGGATATTAAAACTCTATTTAGCACTGTTTTTTAGGGTAGCCTCAACCCTAATCATTTTGTCCTCTATTTTTCTGAATTTGATACTCAGATTAATCTATTCAATAGCAATGTTATCGACATTGGCTTTGTCTGTACCATTAAATCTTTTTTGAAATCCCCCACTTCAATGAATAACCATTTAATTGTCCTATATCTAGCCAACATGCTATTCCTAGTGTATTGAGCAGATCCAGCTGAAATTCCCTGGCATTATCACTAAGCACCACCATAGCCAGGTCGATAAGCTCCTCCAGATTAATCTGACCATCCTCACCTTCAATGACCTTGGGATTAATAACTTCTCTGGTAATCCCCATTTTGGTAGTTTTGACATTGAAGTTACGCCAACCCATTTTCCTCCCCTGTTATGACATATAGCAGTAGAATTTTCTATCGAATCTATTTTCCTTCCCTAAGTTTTGGGGTTTTGAGATTTTAAGTGAGGGAATAGCCCAGTTAGTCTCATAATTCTCTTCCTAGATCTTCTCCTTCACCTTGTGACAAGAAATAGGGGAATTTCTACAGGTCTGATCCTTGGGAGTTTTCCAACTAGCACTCTCATCCCTATTTTTGCACTTTTTGTTTTGGTATTTCACCATTGCAGTCTTCCTTCTCTTTCTTCCTTTTTCGCTGAAAATTTCTTCCTCACCTTCCGTGTTCATCCCTTCCTCAATTTTGTTATACTCCTCCTCAGAGGGTATAACTGTTGTGGTCTTCTTTTTAGGTGGGGTCACCATTTTTTCTATTTTAATGGTATGAATACTAGCAATACACTTCTTAGAGGAGGAACCCAAAATTTTCTTTTTAGTATCATACTCATCTAGATCATCAGAATGCAGACCTTCACTATCTTTAGTCTCTGAAGGAATGTAGTCAGAGCCAGAGGCCTCCAAATAATCTTTCTGAGCTAGCTCCTTCCCCATAATTTGGGCTTTAAAAAACTCATAAATAAGAAGTAAAAGACCTTCACCAAAAGTATGATTTGCAATAACCTTATCCCTAAACCCATTAATATTTTTATTTATTGATGCATATAAGTAAAAGGGTATTGAAATCTGCATACCATGTCAAAAATGATTCATGAGAACAAAGTGGTAGGTTATGATCCTTTCAAACCTGGTGTCCAGCGTGATGTAAGAAATGATGGCTCTTAGGGAAAATCTCCATAGTCTTTTCTGCCCTTCAAGAAGATAGTAGGTTGCAGCTTTAATAAGTGATTTCTTCTTTTACTCATTCCTCATGAAGTCACTTATCGCAGAGTCTGAAATTTTGTGGTCTCTGTAAAATTTCTTTCCATCAATGGGTATACCAGTAATAATAAAAATAACCTCCTAGGTCACGGTAAATTTTCTACCCTCAATCACCATACTGCCTTTGTCCCATCTTTTCATGAACATTTTCGTCACCGAAGGCTTCCCACCATGAAGCCTTTCGTTGAAAGTGGAAATGCCTCCTTGCTAGAGGTAGTGCCAGACCTTGGTACATCTCCTCCATTTTTCAGTCTTTAGAGGGCTCCCTTCTATGTCTTTCACCTCCCATTGTAAGAAATGAGCTCTAAATCATGACTAGGAAATTACCGCTTAACAAACCTTTAATCTCTAAGTTGTTCCAGATAGTCCTTCTTTTGTGCCTTGAAAGATAAGTTTTGCCTATGAATATGGACACCCAGTAAGTGTGCGGGTGTGACTTGTAATAATTTCCTTTCCTTCATTTCTCATACTTTCCATTTATGGGAAAGACGTTTCCATACACTATAATAACTTTCATGATTAAAGCTAATAAATCCATCATTTCCCTGGATTCTATCATAATCAATGAAATCAATCACTTCATGTGGGAGGTCTCCTTTGTAAAGCCAACGAGTCTACTTGGCACTTTTCACTGCCATGTTGGCAAACCAGTCAGCAACCTGGTTGGCTTCTTTGTACATGTGGGATATGTGTACCTTATCAAAGCTGATTAGAAGTCATCTATCATGTTGGCTATAGTCCACGATAGTGGGTGAATCTTTTTGAGGTAGTTAATAATTTTGCATGAGTCACCTTCTAACCATATATTTTTGATCCCCAAGTCATGTGCTAATTTGGTAACTTGGAGTGCTGCATTCGCTTCCACGTAGTGATTGGTTTGTGTTCCAAGTGGAAGGCCAACTGCAGCGGTGCCATTTCCAAAGCTATTTAGAATCACTCTTCCACTTCCCACCTTATAGGAGTTACCCTTGGTCACACCGTCAAAGTTGGATTTAAACCATCCTTGTTGGGGAAGCGCCATGAAAAATTCTATCTTTTATCTTTGGTCTTCTTAGGATCAGCAAAATTGTTTTTTCCCTCGAAAGGATTAGTATTTCCACATGAAACATAATTTTCCAACAAGGCATGATGTATCTTCTCAAAAATGATTTTTGGAGGAACACTATAGTCCCTGAAGGTACAATTGTTGTGCTCTTTCCAAATTCCTCAGCAAAGGTGAGGAAGCGTCGAAGACAAAATTTTGTGAAAGGCAGTATTCTTGAAAGGCAGGGTCTAGTGGGAGAAGGGGTCCTAAACAAAGGAGGGGAAGAACCATTGCATCCAAAAAACTAACAGTAAGTAATGCCAGATATAGATAACATAATAGTATTTGAGAAAAAGATGGTCCACAGATTCAGCTTGGCACTTACACAGAACACAGCTATTGGGGGATCAGGATGCCATGCTTTAAAAGATTATCAACAATAAGAATATGATTTTGAAGCAAAATCTAGAAGAAGACATTAATTTTGGGAATAAGGCCAGCCAATCAGGCTTTATCCCAAAAAGGCTTGGCTTCCTGGTGCATCTGGTGAGAGTAGGCTGAAGCAACAGTGAAAGTACGTTTTGGGGAACCTTCCCAAAGTAAGGCATCCTGATTCTGGGATAGAGAAATAGAATTCAAAGCAGTGGATAAGGGAGATAAATCTAGGGAGATTGATGGAAAATCCACCCAAGAATGTCCCCCTATGTAATTGTAGACCCTATCCTTGAATTGCTGGGTGCACTCATCCTTCCATAAGTTATAGGAGCCATTGTCTTTCAACAGTCTAGACTATAACCAATTGTCATTCCATAAACTGATAGTTTGACCATTGCCAATTTTCCACTTAGCTTTAGATTTGGCAAGATCTTTGGCATTAATGAAGCCATTCCAAATAAAAGAACCTTTCAGTATTTCTTAAATAACAAAGAAGTTACTAAAAGACTCATTGGAGAGATACTTATCTTTGAAGATGTCTCTCCATTCCCCTTTATCATGGAAGATATGCCAAATCTATTTTGCTTTGACCGCCTTGTTGAAAGGCCTAATTATCCTGATACCGAGTCCTCAAGCACATTTAGGGAGGCAGACTTCATCCCAATCAATCAAAGGGAAATGCCTATGCTCTTCCATTCCAAACCAAAGAAATATTCTTTGGATTTTTTCCATTGCTTTTGCAACTTTAGCTATGATAGAGAAGAGGCTTAAGGAATAGGTAGGCAGGTCTTTAAGAGTAGATTTAACCAACTATATTTTACCCTCTTGACTAAGAGTGATCCTCTTTGAGTCAGCCAGTTTTCTATTGAATCTATCAATAAGTCTATTCTTGAATTCTTTAGGGGCTTAACTCCAAGAGGGAGACCCAAGTAATTAGATGGAAGGCATCTAATACCGCAACCCAAGATATCTTTCATTCTCCTTTTCCTGGCCTTTGGGGTGTTAATAAAGAAGAGAGAACTCTTATTCTAGTTGATATATTTGCCAATGGTCCTAGTATAGGAGTCCAGAAGGCATTTTACAACTCTAGCCTCCCTAACCGAAGCCTCCCCTCTTTAAATGGTATCATCAATGAATTGTTGATGAGAGAAAATAGTATAACCTGAGGATGGCCTAATGCCTTTCAGCTCCCCAGATCTTCTATTAATAAAAATAAATCTCCCCAAGAACTCAGCCAAAATGATGAAGACAATGGGAGATAGGGGATCTGCTTGTCTTAGATCCTGAGAAGATTTGAAGAAAGTACTAGGAGACCCATTAACCACGACCACTAAATAGGGAAAAGAAGTGAGATGATGAATGATCTAGCAAGTTTTACTATTAAAACCAAAAGCTCCTATCAATTTCATAAGGAATGACCAGTCCACCCAGTTATAGACCTTGGACAAGTCCAGCTTGAGAAGGAAACCCTCCCTCTTACCTACCTCTAAGGAATGGATCACTTTGTGCACCGCCATAATGGAATCTAGAATTTGTCTTCCTAGAACAAATCCTAATTGTTGGTGATTAATGATTGAAGGAAGCATATGAAGAACTCTGATAGTAATGACTTTGGATATGATCTTGTACAAAGAATTGCATAACTCCATTGAATTTGCCCCCAAAACCTTTGGAATAAGAACTAGGAAGGTTGCTTTAAGTTCCTTAAGTAGATTTTTTGATCCAAAGAATTCCTACACAGCTTTGACCACATCATATTTGACAATTTCCCAGTAACTGTGGAAGAAAAACATAAGGAAGCCATATGGACCTGGGGCCTTATCTCCAGGGAGAGAATCCAGGGAGTTTTGAACTTCTTCAATATTTGGAATGACACTCAAGAATTTATTTTGATTCTTCAAGATGACAAAGGGAATGGTTCTCAAGAGGTCCTCATGATTGTATTCAGAGAGATTAAGGTATTTTGAAGGGAGTGAGGAGAAAAAATCAATAGCAGCAAAAGAAATATCTTTATCATCCTGCAATATTTGGTTCCCCCATTTGATGCTACTAATCTTGTTGGTAGCCGTATGTTTCACGATGGATAAATGGAAGAAACGAGTATTTTTGTCCCCCTCCCTCAACCATATGGATCTGGATCTCTGCGTCCAGTACATCTCCTCCTTCCCGGTCACTTTGTGGTACTCCAAAAGCAGGGTTTTTTCTTGTTGCAATTTTTTCTCATCATACCCATCTATCTAGATTTCCTCTTGGATAAGACAAATGTCATAAATTACCTTCTCTTTGGAGAAGAATATGTCCCCAAACTCTATCTTATTCCAAATCTTAATATTAATTTTAAATTTATAAAATTTTAGCTACTTTGAACATAGAAGACCCTCTAATATCAATATTCCACCATTCCAAGACCTTGTTATTAATATTAGGATGGGTACTCCACATCCTTTCAAACCTTAAAGGGAAATTTATTTTCCTAATAATCAGGTCCAAAGTAAGAGACAAAGGAGAATGATCCGACCCAATCCTAACCAGAGAAGATAAGTTTCTATTGTGAGAATTAAGCGAGCCAACTGTAATCAAAGCCATGTCTAGCCAAAATTGGATGCACTCTTTCCCAATTCTCCTATTTCTCTAGGTGAAGCTCTCCCCTTGAAGATCCACATCTAAGAGGGCTTGATCATTGATAAATTCCATGAGTTCTTACCTACTTTTGAGATAAGGGTTGATTCCTCCCTGTTTTCCCCTTCTTTAAGAGGGGTGTTAAAATCCCTGATAATACTACCTTTTGAAAGATCTAACATAGAAATAATTCTTCTAATTTTTTAGCAGTGAGATCTTCTCCCTTGTTTTAAATTAGGAGCATTGATATTCATGATGTACCAATTTTCATTATCCTTAATATTTGTGAAATTCAAAAGTAACAAATTACCTTCTTTGTGAATGATTTCAGCCCTAATGAGTGAAGAGTTCCACATTGTCATCAACCCTACTGAGCCACCATCTGAACTCATAGTGACCCTATCCATAGTCTTACAGAATTTAATGCCTTCATGTTTTTCCTTCTTTATCTTAGTTTCCTAGATCAGTATAATATCTGGTTAATGATCCATTATCATATTCCTTATTACATCCTTCTTATGTGGACCATTAAGTCTATGGATATTCCAAGATATTATTTTAACTTATAACTGGATGTGCAGGCATCCTAGATGATCTTTTGGGTTTTGTCTATGATGTTCTTGCAGGATTCTTCTTGTCAGATCTGGCTCAATTTTATCCATGTTGGAGTTTTCATTTTAACACCTAGATCTGCTTTGTTCTTGCTCTTGGTTGCTGCTGGGGAAACCGGGGAGGGGTTCCTACTTTTATTTTTCTTTTTGACATTGGTCCATTCACCCACTGTCCCTTTCTTGTATTTGGAAAAAAGTTCTTTCATTCTTGTGAACTTCCCTGGATTGGGTGATTTTAGCAGTGCTTCTATATTGAATACCTTCTTTGGATGATCCAGATCTGAACTAGGGATAGACACATGGGTATTCTCAACCTCTTGATTGTTCTGCGTAGGAAAAAAAACCGCAAACTCCCAAGAAGGTTTAAGGGATCTCAGAGCAATAGAAAAAATTTCCTATGTACATGGGGTCCCTTCTCCACTGCCCAGTTCTTCCAAGGTCCTATGTGGTCCTAAGGGTTCCTGCATTAAGTTGTCTTTCAGGGTAGATTCAACCTCAATGGAGGGTAGTATCTCCACACTCTCTAATGCAAGAGCACATTGCTGTATGGGTTCCCCTATTTGATCTTTGATAGTTGCCTCTCTTTCCTCATGTTTCTTTTGTGTAACAGGGATAACAGTTGTTGAATCCTTTTTCTTCCAAACTTCGGTTCTAGTAGCTGAGGTTCCCGCTTGGGATTTATCTAAAGTTGGGGCTTCAAGAACCTAGTCCTTTATTCATCCTGCTAACCTTTGAGCCTTCTTGGTTTTTTGTTAGCTAGTTCTGGGCACTTTTTGGCCATATTTCCTTCTTTCTTGCAATGAAAACAAGCAAAAGGAACACTTTCATATTCTAGTTTTTTAAAATCTTTTGCCCAATTTAGAGTGAATATCTATGACCTATGTCATATCCTTGCCCTCTTCCATCCCTATGAAAATTATACTATAGGTAAGGCACCTTCTATCCACCATCACTAGGTCAATCAAAAGAAGCTCTCCAAAGGATCTAGCAATTCCACCAAAGACATCTTTGAACCAAAACTCCAGAGGGAGCTCAGGAAGCCTTACCCAAATTGGGGCTTGGTTATAAAATGAATCGTTTAGGTCCAGATTGGGAGACCAATTATGCAGTGCCTAAGAGGATTTTCTAATAGCCCACACCCAAGAAAAAATAATCTTGGCATGAAAACTCAAAGGATAGGAAGCCCTTTTCCATGGATGTAATTTCAACCTGGCCCTTTAGGTTCCATTTTTTCTTAGAAAAAGTTCTAACTATGTCAATATTTGGCCTAGAACGAGCAAATTTTCCTACCAAAGTAAGAGACATGGTAGCAATATTGTTGTCAATGAGTTCATCGAGTAAAGAAATGGTGTACTTTACCTTTTCCTTTTCAGATAGATCCTTTATAACTGGGAAAAGAGAGTTGCCTGTGGGTTTGATCCCGAATAAAGTTGACCAAAGATGGTGCCAAGAAGAATCTTCCTTGACACAAGGCTGAGCCTCTAAATGCACAAAAGAATTCCCCTCCATTCCCACATCCTCTTTACCTAGATCCTTATGTCTATCGCATGGGAACCCATCCTTGTTTTTTGTGTCTTCCTTTTTATTGATCTACCAGAGGTCCTCCTTCACGAGCTCCCGCAACAACATCTGGCACCTACACAATCAGTTTTCTGCCTACTTCCAAATTTAAAATTCCTCCTCACTCCCGCTGTCACTCCTGCCATTCTTCAGTTATTTTCACAATGCTATTAAGAGAAAATGTATAAGTGGTGGCAATAAATTTTGGTGCCATATGTATGATTTCCTATTGTGCACATATTTTATGATGGACTAGTTAAAATTTTGGGTTTTTCAATTTGGTAATATAATGAAAAATTGTATAATTTTATTCAATGTTGTGGTTTGATAATATGGCACTAACTTATATAATGACTTACATTAAGGAAGGTTATAAGGTTTGACACCGTTAACTACATCACAAAATGAAATTAATGCTTACTAACAAATTAGTGAGAAAGCAATAGAAATAACTTCAATATATGTATAAATTTGACATTACATATTATATGTAAAAGTGCCTAATATAGGTTTTAGCACATGAAATGAGATATATAAATACTAAAAATTAGGCTATCATGTGATATAATCACACTTTATAGAAATAATTATGTACAAGAAGAAGATAACATTAATACACTATTTTCCAAAGAAATATCTCCTACAAATGAAGCATTCAGGAGTGGTGATTATTCTTCTCCTCATACACCTTATTCATCAAGATGATTTAGTGCTTGAGAGGAACATACTTAAACAATAATAATATAATCTTTCTCCTCCAGCTCTCATACCACATCCTAATGATTAGTAATGGAGTACCATCTAAAAAATTGATCCAAAAATAGTGTCACACAACTTAATCTATAAATTTACTTTATAAATTCACCATGGTCTCTTTTAACTTAATGTCTCTAAATGATAATACAGAAATTAATACATTAATGGATGTTGGTTAACAGTTTGTCCTCTCTTAAGATTTTCAATCTTTGACTCTCTATACACCCACAGTGAGAGAACAAAAGGATGTCCACCAACAAATGGGTCAATGTATGTCTTCTATCACTGCCCTCTGAATTGATAGGTACAGCTCCCTGATTGTGTATGATATTCAATGAATGAGTCTTTATATTGATCACCAGGTCATCTCTTGTGTGATTTAACCAAATTGCTTGTAGACACAAACAATTCAGGCAAGAATGATGTGAAGATAATCTACAACCTTCAATAGAATGCTGATTATAGATCATCAAGAAGAC
>MU222784.1:102750-123566 GCA_018584345.1 Thuja plicata
CATACTATCTTACAAATGTTCTGAAACACTGCAATGATTATTCTTGAATAACCACAAGTTCATTCTTTGCATAAGACCCCACATGTCAACTAGCGCATGTCTGATAGTTTGGATCGAGTTTTGATCTTTGATCATAACTTACAAGATATCAACAATGTCGTTTGACCACTTATTTGCTGTCATAATGTTAACATACCGGCTGAGCACCTTTGGAGCACCTAAAATGGAATTTTCCACTCTGAATCTTTTGGGCACTTTCACATTACTCTTTCAACACAAAGAATGTCCTTTAAGAGATTATAAACAGACCTAGATCATCAGAAATCAAGAAGACTTCAAAACCATCATGATATAAGCCGACGGGTTTTAGAGAAATAGGTGCAAAAATTCCTTCATTGTGGAAATCCACTTGGTGGGTGCGAATTCTGCTATGGAGCATTTATCTTTGTGGAAATCCACTTGGTGGGTGTGATTTCCACAATGGAGTAGTGCCTGGGCGTATTTTTGCCCGTCAACTTTAGGTACGCGGGGCTTTTCATAACTTAAAACATGTGCTTTAATCTTTTAATAATAATTGAAAGCTCTTTCTTTTGTTATGGCTCATTTATAACATTACTCATTACCTTTGCAGAAAAGCACCTAATGGGTGCGAAACTTGCAACCTTGTAAGATTCAGTTTTGCAGAAAATGCACAATGAGGTGCGATTTCCGCAATGGCGCATCTGAAACTCAATTTTTTGCCTTGAGCTTCTGGCTCACTTTCAGACCATAATTTCTAAACATAAGATGTTCTTTGCATGATTTTAGGATGACCCATGTGGTCAAAATCTGAAAAGGTTTCAAAATCCCGAAGATATTCGATGGGGGGATTTTACAAATGAAGTGCGGAGAAGGCTCTAGCGCACTCAAAATTTGGATTTCTGCCACGCCATTTTACAAGAATTTTTAGAGCTCATAATCTAAAGAGAAAATGTTTATTAGACCACTTTAGGGGAACCCAGATGATCAAAATTTAAAAGAACTTGCTCCCTCTGAGAATCGAAATGGCGGGTTTTTGAAAACCGGGTGCGAAATGGCAATGGCGTAGCTCAAACTGGAAAACCCGCTGGCCAATATCTTTGTCATTCCTTCATCATTTCACATGTCATTTTCTTCATCTGCACCGTCTAGTCTCAGAGAACCGATATATGCTTTCAAATAGTGAAAAACACAACCTTTAGTTGTCTGCAAAAACGTGTTAGAAGAGCACTGTTTGCATGTCCAACATACAATAAATAGCGGCTCATCACATGACTATTACACTTTGTGAGATTGCATTTTGAAAATCGTTTATCAATAGCTGACCATTATTCTTTTGAACTTGCATATTATGAAGACTAACTTCATCGAGATATACTTGAAGAAAAAGTATGCGTTCGAGATTGAACAAGAGCTAAATCAATGCATTTTCTGATCACTGCTCATCAACACCTTATATTATTCATATCTTTTGTACAACAGACTTCAAGAACTTGGTTTCTTTCTCTCATAATATATCATTTTTCAAAAGATTTTTTTTTAAAAAAACATAATGGAAGGAAAGGAGAATTCCCACACTGTTCCAATATCAACCAGCTCAAGACAGTCTTACTTCATAACTCAAATGACTGAAGACAATTTGGGAAACTTGCTACTTCTGTAAACATTGAAGGTTAAGACCATCATAACAGTCTTAATACTAAATTTGCAAGGACCACTTCTATAAAGGAGGAGATCTTCTGCACATTAACATATGAAATGATCATCACTGAGAAGCCCACATCAGTTCTTTCACTGCATTATCCAAATAAAGAACCTTTTACTGATTCCTTATAAGTGTCCGAGAATCATGGTCTCCAACCACCAATCCATCAGAAAGAGGTCATCAACAAGAGCATGATATCCTTTCCGGGTTGGGAACTATCACATACCCATCATGACAAGACTTTGAACCAACCCACCTGGCTTAGAAATGAGAGGGAAATAGAAAGGGAAGCCCGACAAGGATCACCTACCTATGAAGGACTTAGACCTAGACACAAATAAGACTAGACATGATTTACTCTGATATTGACAAAAAAAGATGGGTGACTGAAAGTCAGGCAACAGCTGGCTCTGACTGGGGAATATGTACTGCAAAGTGCATAGAGAATCCAGCATCTCTGGTCAAACAAGTGCCTTATGCATTGGGTTGTGGAGTCTAAACCTAATAAATAACAAGAAGCTGCATATAGGGAGGGTGGAGGACAAACTGAACACAATAAGCAGGAAAACAACAAACTATGAAAGCGAGAAAAAGCTATACTAAACACACCAAAATTGGAAAGAAAAAACCTATCCTACAGCACAGGTGAAGAGACCTCACATAAAGAGAAAAGAGAAAGAAAGGAATCATACATAACCATTTACAGGAAGAGAGAAGTATGAACCTTTCTGGCACAAAGGAGAAAGCTTCACGAACTTGTAACAACATAGATATCTTCTGGCAAATCCTTCACTGCCGAACTTGAGTCCAAAAGCAATTTGCAACATAGTGACCCACAGAGCTTTGCCAAACAACCATGCCTCATCACAGACTTCTGTTTCCTTTGTACTTTTCTGCACACAATCTTTCACATGTTTTATCATCTTTTGTGAAGAAGAAAACCCACTAGATTCTGAGAACATCACTGAATCATACTTACATCTATTTTCCTCAACCTTTTCACTTTTAACAAAGATATCAATATTCAAATCTGGACTGGAAAGATTAGGATATTCAAGTGATTCTAAATGCATTACCGGAACATAATCACATCTACTTATATTGATACTATCACTTTTAGTAGAAATATCTACATTAAAACTGGGATGAAGAACTTCAAAAAATTCTGGCAGCACTGCTTGAAAACACTCACATTTTTTTACTCCATTACCGCCTTTAGTAGAGATATTAACATTCAAATCAGGATGAACAGAATAAAAAAATTGAAAAACCTCTGGAAGTGAAATAGCATCATATCGTTCACAGGTTCTATCATTAGCAACTTCAGATTTTAAAACGGGGTTGAAACAGGAGAACTGTTCATTGTACACATGTTCCATCCTGATTGAGATATTTTCTTCATTTGCTACAGCAGGACGTTCATCTGAATTCAAAGTCCCAATACCTTCTACATGATGCTGCAATACCTCACTAGTTTCTAAAATCTTTTCATCTTCAACATCTGTTGTTGCTACACTCTCAGATTCAGTGTGATGACCACTGGCTAGCACATTTGTCTCAGGATAATTTTCCGAAAGACAACAATTTGAAATATGCTCCCCATCTATTTTTTCAATTTTGTTGGTCATCTCCTCAACCATATTTTCAGATTTGGCAAAACATGTTTTCACATTTTCTTCAAGACACATAGATTCTAACATAGTATCATTGTCAACCTTTGTAAATTGAAAATCAGTCTTGCCAAAATTTTCAATGAAATTCAACTCTTCATGTTCTGGAGATGCATTAACTATCAGATTATTTTTATCCGAGGCTTCATACAAAAGTTTATCTTTATCTTCTTCAAATCTGAAACTTTTTAAATCAGGAGTAAACGATGGCATGGGAAAAACTTCTTTGTCTACTCTTCTTACCAATTCTTTATCATTGTGAGGGATACCTTCGTTTGCTGAAAGTTGTACTTCCAGAAACCAGGGCATCTCTTGCTTTCCAAAAATCAAACCATTGGTTGATACAGGCTCCTCATTATGCTCACTGATTATATCCTCCTTAACTTTGACTGATTCATCAGTAATTAGAAAAAAAATTTGGCCTATATTTTCAGTATCATGAATGCTATCACTAGTGTGTATGTCTGTTGCTTGTTTAATGTCTTCTCGAGACATATTATTTTCTGAGATAACTTGACTAGTGAGATCAACATCACATACCTTGGGAAAGCTTTCTGCAGCCTCAAGTGATTCAACTAAGAGAAGTGATTGATCATTCTATCTATGATCAGCGTTATCTCCAACTTCAATCATCAATTCCTTACTCTCTGTAGAAATCAAAGCAATTTCATTAGCTTCAATAATTTTAGCATGCTGAACTAAAACTGATTCTTCTGTTTGCAATACTGAGGGCAGTTCTAGATTTATGCTCATTGATTCTTGGGAAGCACTCAAATCACAGTCTACCGTAGGAACTACCTCCTCTTGATTGACTTTGTAAATTTTATCAGAACAAGATGGTCCCTGAACATCTTCTATAATTGCATCTGAACTATTTGTGGTGTGCTCTTGGTATTCAGACACAGGTAGAGCATTTTCCCAAACCTTTACATTATGTTCATCATTAGGAGAAAAAGTCTCCTTTCCAACCTCAAATGATGAATCTAAAGGTGAAATTATTGATTCCAAAGGAAATGTTGTTGAGAAACAAAGAATAAAAACAACCTTTTCTTCTTCTTGTGGTGGTTCAGGCTGAAAATGCTTTTCATGTTGATCACTTTCTTCATTCTGATGGCTCATCCAGGGTAATCCAACTGAGGATGATGTAAATTTAGGCTCTCTCAAAGTAGGGAAGATGGGAGAAGACAAAGAATCCTATTTAGAACTTGCATCCATAATTTTTTGTCTGAAATCCTGGAGAACATAGAATCTCTTCTTAATCAGCTCCCCCAATTCTCTAGACCGATGGTCTTGAGCTATACTTAAGTTGTTTCTTGTGGCATAGCTGATACTCTCTTTAAATTCACTCCAAAGTTGTTGAAGTATAGGATCATCATCAATCACAATCTCTTCAACAGATGGCGAAAGTCTCTTTTTATATTTTAATTCATTTCTCAGAGGAATCTGACCTCGATACATTCTTTCAATTTTGTGGGTCACTGAGTGTTTGAATTGGTGCTTGAGTTAGCCTCTGATTTTTGTATCTATCTTTGTACCACTGTGGCCAACTTTCCAGCTAGTTGTTCTTCTTTCAAAACTTCACTAGCTCTTCTGTAATTAGAATTGTATCCTCACAAGGTTGCACCATTTTCCCTCATGACAGGTGAAGCGACTGATTGTGATCATTAGCCTTCTGAAATTTCACTCATCACCAAGGCTCTGTAATTAGAAAACCTTGTAATGCAATTTTTCTTGACTTGTAAATGGGGTTCTTTGAGAATGGAGTCGCCAATTGCTTAGGAAGCAATGAAAATAAATAATGAAGCTTGAAAAATCAATGTGTTCTTCCTTTTAGTCACCAAAGTCTGTTGTAAATACCAGCTGGGTAACTGAATGATAAGAAATTTTTAACTTCTTCAAACTCTGATATGTAATAGAGTTCTTTAAAAAATAGAGTCGCCAATCTCTAGCAGAGATAATAATAATAAAACTGAGAAAACAATCTCCAGCACTGATCTTCATTTTCGCCTCCCCAGTAGAGTCACCAAAAACTGTTGGTTAATAGTTTGTCCTCTCTTAAGATTTTCAATCTTTGACTCTCTATACACCCATGATGAGAGAACAAAAGGATGTCCACCAACAAATGGGTCAATGTATGTCTTCTATCACTGCCCTCTGAATTGACAGGTACAACTCCCTAATTGTGTATGATATTCAATGAATGTGTCTTTATACTGATCACCAGGTCATCTCTTGTGTGATTTAACCAAATTGCTTGTAGACACAAACAATTCAGGCAAGAATGATGTGAAGATAATCTACAACCTTCAATAGAATGCTGATTATAGATCATCAAGAAGACTACCTTCTAACTAAACCTATCTATTCTAAGAATGCATATTCTACTAATGAGAACAGAAGCAGAATCATATACAAACGGTAAATAGAATTGCTTAGACTGCAACTACTAATCATGAAATAGAATTCAAGTAGAAATTATAGCTCCATATACAATTGTAATTTCCATTCAGATGCAATCTAAATAACAAGGTGAATAGGAGAAGAATCACACATGACGGGTAAATAGAATTACTTTCACTACAATCACATACATGAAATGGAATCCGGCAGATAATTGCAGCTTCATATATAATTGTCCTGTCTATTCACATGCAGATATGAACTAAAAATGGAACAACAAACAAGGACTAAAACTTTTGTAAATGGAATTACTACTGCTTCAATAACTAGTTTTCCGACCCTTTTATTAACTTCAGTAACATTATTTATAGAGTTTACATACAATGCTTGTTGCTGCTGTTTGAAATGATCCAAATTCCAGAATACAAAAAGACAAAGCACCAAGAAGAAACATCTTTAATCCAGGAACTTCAAGAGTCACCATAGATGTAAACATAGAGGAAGACATAAGGACAGTGACTCTCTAATCTAAAACTTTTCATCTTTTCCTCAATCAGCATATGTCGAGCCAAGTCCATTGGGCTTCTGGAGTCGAATCATTTTTTTGAACTTTGAATTCAAAACAACATCAATCTCCATTCTTCGGATAATTTCAACATTCTTTATTACACTTTATCTTCTCTTTTATTAGCGTCCGGAGATCTCCTTTATCACTGTCAAATCTCTTGCTAAGTGGATCATTCGTAGATAAATTTCAATGGATAAAATGTGCCCTGTCCATAAAGGTTCAAACTGCATCAAGCCTTATTATCTTCTTTCAATATGCAATCCCAACTACAGTTTTGAATCAACATGCCATGCTTTATCTTTATGAACACATACTGACTTTGATCCTTTTCTATAAAATTACTTCTTTGCTCATACAACTTTATCCATCATAATTACTGCTCAAACTCAACAGCACATACTATCTTACAAATGTTCTGAAACACTGCAATGATTATTCTTGAATAACCACAAGTTCATTCTTTGCATAAGACCCCACATGTCAACTGGTGCATGTCTGATAGTTTGGATCAAGTTTTGATCTTTGATCATAACTTACAAGATATCAACAATGTCGTTCGACCACTTATTTGCTGTCATAATGTTAACATACCGGCTGAGCACCTTTGGAGCACCTAAAATGGAATTTTCTGTTCTAAATATTTTGGGCACTTTCACATTACTCTTTCAACACAAAGGATGTCCTTTAAGAGATTATAAACAGACCCAGATCATCAAAAATCAAGAAGACTTCAAAACCATCATGATATAAACTGACGGGTTTTAGAGAAACAGGTGCGAAAATTCCTTCATTGCGGAAATCCACTTGGTGGGTGCGACTTCCGCTATGGAGAATTTAGCTTTGCAGAAATCCACTTGGTGGGTGCAATTTCTACAATGGAGTAGTGCCTGGGCGTATTTCTTCCCGTCAACTTTAGGTACGCGGGGCTTTTCATAACTTAAAACATGTGCTTTAATCTTTTAATAATAATTGAAAGCTCTTTCTTTTGTTATGGCTCATTTATAACATTACTCATTACCTTTGTGAAAAAGCACATAACAGGTGTGAAACCTGCAACCTTGTAAGATTCAGTTTTGCGGAAAATGCACAATGAGGTGCGATTTTCGCAATGGCGCATCTGAAACTCAATTTTTCGCCTTGAGCTTCTGGCTCACTTTTAGACCATAATTTCTAAACATCAGATGTTCTTTGCATGATTTTAGGATGACCCATGTGGTCAAAATCTGAAAAGGTTTCAAAATCCCAAAGATATTCGATGGCGGGATTTTACAAATGAAGTGCGGAGAAGGCTATAGCACACTCAAAATTTGGATTTCGGCCACACCATTTTACAAGCATTTTTAGAGCTCATAATCTAAAGAGAAAATGTTTATTAGACCACTTTAGGGGAATCTAGATGATCAAAATTTAAAAGAACTTGCTCCCTCTGAGAATCGAACTGGCGGGTTTTTGAAAACCGGGTGCAAAATGGCAATGGCGTAGCTCAAACTGGAAAACCCGCCGGCCAATATCTTTGTCATTCCTTCATCATTTCACATGCCATTTTCTTCATCTGCACCGTCTAGTCTTAGAGAACTAATATATGCTTTCAAATAGTGAAAAACACAACCTTTAGTTGTCTGCAAAAACGTGTTAGAAGAGCACCGTTTGCATGTCCAACATATAATAAATAGCAGCTCATCACATGACTATTACACTTTGTGAGATTGCATTTTGCAAATCATTTATCAATAACTGACCGTTATTCTTTTGAACTTGCATATTATGAAGACTAATTTCATCAAGATATACTTGAAGAAAAAGTATGCCTTCGAGCTTGAACAAGAGCTAAATCAATGCATTTTCTGATCACTGCTCATCAACACCTTATATTATTCATATCTTTTGTACAGTAGACTTCAAGAACTCAGTTTCTTTCTCTCATAATATATCATTTTTCAAAACCTTTTTTTTTTTTTAAACATAATGGAAGGAAAGGAGAATTCCCACACTGTTCCAATATCAACCAGCTCAAGACAGTCTTACTTCATAACTCAAATGACTGAAGACAATTTGGGAAACTTGCTACTTCTATAAACATTGAAGGTTAAGACCATCATAACAGTCTTAATACTAAATTTGCAAGGACCACTTCTATAAAGGAGGAGATCTTCTACACATTAACATATGAAATGATCATCACTGAGAAGCCCACATCAGTTCTTTCACTACATTATCCAAATAAAGAACCTTTTACTGATTCCTTATAAGTGTCCGAGAATCATGGTCTCTAACCACCAATCCATTAGAAAGAGTTTATCAACAAGAGCATGATATCCTTGCCGGGTTGGGAACTATCACATACCTATCATGACAAGACTTTGAACCAGCCCACCTGGCTTAGAAATGAGAGGGCAAGAGAAAGGGAAACCCGACAAGGATCACCTTCCTATGAAGGACTTAGACCTAGACACAAATAAGATCAGACATGATTTACTTTGCTATTGACAAAAAAATGATGGGTGACTGAAAGTTAGGCAACAATGGACATAAGTTCTTATTCCACTCATAGAGACTAGCTTACTTATCAAGATAATTGATTGTAACCCAAAGTTATTCATTTCCTTAAAAACATGTCACCTAACATCACAGTAAGTAGAAAAGAAAAATTTAAACATGAATTTTTATTTGAGAAAAATTAAATTAAAAAGGACTTTCCTACGTCTCACTTGAACATGAATGATAGTAAATATATGAATCATCAAAAAATAATCAAGCCTTATTTATTTATTCATATTTTTAGTGCTTCAATGTATTCTTATAAAACTAATTTTAACGAGGAATATGATGTTCAATTCTTTCCCCATTAAAATGTTAAATTTTACATGCTCTCTAAAGAATAATATACTGGAAATGGCTTTAGACATGGATATTAGAAAATGTTATGCAACATCACAGAAGATAATAAACACCAAAATTCAGTATACATTAAGAATACAAAATACCCTACAAATGGAATCCAATTAGAACAACTAAGAGAGTAAGGTGCCAAGGCGAGATTAATCTAATGTAGGGTTTTTTGTTTATATTCATTGGATAGAGGATGTGATAAATAAAATATGATCTATGAAAGTAGATCCAAGGAAATAGGAAGAAATGTGAACCTTGAAACTAGATGAGAAGGTTTGAACTTTCAATATGAACTTGATAGTTGTCGGAATGTCAGACTCTACGATAATTTTAGATCTAAGTTTCTACGACCTGTATCTATATGATGTATTAGTTTCAATCAAAAGGTATAAGACCAACTTAAGATTCCAATTAATTAAAGGACAAAAAAATATCTGGGCCTTGGATGAAACTCTTAGTATTGGGCCATGGGCCAAGTCTAGGCTAAAAAAACATAGCACAAGTCGACCAGTCGACTTGTTCCAACTAAAATCACTTCAAATTTTGTTAAGATTTTGGGCGATGTGATAATATGTGGAGAAAGTTAATGATTATTATTGGGATCAGGGAATAATGGATATTAAGACCTCAAAATCACAAAAATGGGGTCTAATAGATCCTTAAGCCTCCAATTATAGGTGCTAACTTTTTAAGAAAATACATTGCAGCCCTCACTTTAGTGGGAGTATGAGATGAACTCATGCTCATCGTAAAGTATATTGAATGCATAAGAATAATCTCATCAAGGTCAAGGAGACAAAGAAACACCAAGCACCCAATTGACTCAAGTCTTCACCAAATATGAAACAAAGATAAGAGACACATCACTCTAAAGAGAAAGAAGGAAAGAGAGAGGTGTGATCACTATCTTAGTAAGAGGTTGCCTTAGTATGAACAACACAAAAGGAAAGTGCTGAAAAAGATAGAATTGAATGGTCTATAAACCTGTGTATGCTAGTCAATCCATCAAAAAGGATCAGGCCTTAGAAAGTATTTTTTTCTTAGGGATCTACAAATGGAATGGTCATGCCTATGGAAAAGATGTTTCCTTAGGGATCAAAGAAAAGGTGATAAAGCCTAAGGAAAGGTTATTTTTTAGGGATCAAAGAGGAAGGATATGTCCTTAAGGAAAGTTTGTTTCTGTTAAGGGATCAAATATAAAAGGGAAAACATAAGGAAAAAATGTCTCCTTGGTCATTTTCACAAGAGATATATTATATGAAATTATTGTGTGTGTGCATGTGCATGTGCATGTGTGTGTGTGTGTGTGTGTGTGTGTGTGTGTGTGTGTGTGTGTGTGTGTGTGTGTGTGTGTGTGTGTGTGTGCNTGTGTGTGTGTGTGTGTGTGTGTGTGTGTGTGTGTGTGTGTGTGTGTGTGTGTGTGTGTGTGTGTGTGTGTGTGTGTGTGTGTGTGTGTGTGCATGTTTGTGTTGGTGTGCTCACGCACATGTGTGTGTGTGTGTGTGTGTGTGTCTTAAATAGAGAGCATAGTCTATGCCTCCATATTAAAGTGATTACTAATTCTTTAATAGGAGAAATGGATTTAACAGAGCATACATACATCCACAAGAGACATTTTGACTATGAGATGCCCCCAAGTAAATTCAAATGAAGGTAAATAAGCACATGACAAAAGAGAGCATGAAAATGATCTACAACTTGGGGGTTAGTATGATCATAAGATAATACATGAGATATTATATCAAATTGTAATGTCATCATCCCCCAAAGGTATTACAACTAAAAAAAAATAGAAGGATAATATGTAAGAGTTACAAAGAAGATTTTTTTTGGGCTGGCATCATGGAAATCTAAGAGAATAGGTAGCTACCATTTTGCATTATCCCCAATCACACAACATAAAGGAACATTTAAAAATAGTGGCACATGCATGAAATAACATGTAAATACATATAAAGGAAGTGATCTATACAAATAGAATAATATGTACAACATTTCAATTTGTTCTTGCCTTGCACTAACAAAGTAATAAGGGTCATTTATATAAATTTAAACAAAACATATAATATGGAACACATCATGGGGGAAGAAGATTACAGGAGGAAAACACACAAAAACCATCAGACAAGAGGAACTTTTAAAATGTATTACGTATGCCCCAATCTCGATCTATAGTATATAGGAAAGGTTGGAAACTTTTAAGAGGAGAAACATCAATCACCATAGAAGGAACAATAGCTAGTTCCAAACAAGGACCTATTAGATTTAATTTCAAACAACTGAGAGGGGGGGCTAAATCTGTTATCCTCGGGTCTAGATCTACCAAATTAAACTTTGTACCCCTTTGAACAACTCAGATTTGCTTGGCAACAATAGCATATATCAACAACATACATATCCAGTTTACTGTTTAAATGTAATCAGCTTGTAGAAACTTAACAGTAAAACACAACATAAAAATTTGTACAAGTTGACACTAGTATTTAACATGGAAACACAATTTGGGAAAAACCACTAATAACATGCTATCAATTTTTCACTCTCCTGGAGTGAGCTCTGTTAGGAGCCAACCCTATTAAAGGTTACAAAACACATCACTAGATGTGACCTGGTTAAAGGATTTAATCACCTTGTTAGGAGTGGCCTTGTTAGAGGACTTAGAATATTCCACTTGAATGTCACCTTGCTCAAAGGATTTATACAAAGACTGTTAGGTCAACCTAGTTAAAGGATTTTAACTGATACAATAGTTAGAAAGTAATCAGCCAGTGTGATCTGATACATACAACTTACTTTGCAAATCTAGATCCAATTCAACTCTAATGCTAATTCACTAAGTGGCCTCTATTCTCATTTCAATCTTCATATCTACTTGGAAATCCGTCAAGCAATCACTTTTGCAACTCTCTTCTTCTCTGCTCAGCCTTCTTGCTAGATCATGCCAATCAGTTAATTAACTATACAATCCTCTTGCATACTCTTCATACTTTTCTGAATAACTCCTTTAGGTTATCTTATACCTCTTCATCTAGGTAAAATAAATCTTTTCCGCTTAATCAAGATCCTAGATCTTAGGTTAGGTTAGATCCAACAGATATTTCCATCTTTATATTTAATTTATTTCTCCAAAGAAATCACTAATTAAATCTTTGATCCTTGCATTAATTATGGTTACCCATGCATTTAAATAGTGTGGACCAATCAAGCTTATCCTTAAATAACTTTACATATCCCAATAAAATAAACTATGTCAGACAGAGATCTCAAATCTCAACAATTAACAAAATACTATTGCTCGGCCAACACTGTGCTCTTCCACTCTGTCATCACTAGTTTCCTCAAAAATTTAGTGGTGCTCAGTCATCACAAACTTTGCTTGACATAAACTATTCTCAGGAAACTGTCATCAAAAGATAAACAACACATTACTTTTCCATTGTGCCAACTGATCAAGTACCCTTGTGATTTCCCATAACTCAAGCATTTCACTTGGTCTTCTTGTTATATCTTCTTCAACAATCAATAGATATGGCACTCAAATAGATAGCAATAGTCTCACCAGTTAAGGTTTCACATCAATGAAAAAAAAACAATTGTTTCTATTGTAGCTTTCCAACAATCTCCCTCTTTCGCATTGATGGAAACACTAAACAATAAAAAAATAAATTTCCAACCATAGTTACCATACAATCCAAAAAGTTTGTCTATGTTCCTTGATATGAACAACTTTTCATTAATGTCCTTAGCTTCATTCTGATTCTCATCTATAAAACATTTCTCCTTCTATGTTTGTAATCATACTGAAATATTTCTATTTTTGTTCATCTATAGACTCTCTCTTTTAGTAAACTCTCCCTTTATCTCTAAATATAGTAAACATCTCCCTCTTTCAGTAAACTCCCACTCTTTGACAACAATGCCAAAGACGTTTACATCTTCATCATGCTGATTCTTTTGTTCTAAGCTCTGTATCATGATGTTCTTGTAATCTTGCTTATGACTGATCCTCTTTTTTGTCCTTGTCTATTTTTCACAGCTTTAGGCAACATCCTAAAGTGTGACTGCATGTGCACCAATGTGTCAAATATTCTGAATTTAACATTTGATGTAATAGTAGCATTCTAAACTAATTAGCCTCAGATAGGGTAATCACCCCTAATTTACCTTGTAGATACTCATGAGCATCCTTGGGTAGTGCCTTTGTAAATATGTCTGCTAACTATTCTTTAGTATTCACACATTCCAGTCTTACCTCCTTTTTCTTAACTAGCTCCCTCAAGTAATGATATATGATAGCTATATGATTTGTTTTAGAGTGCATCATAGGGTTCTTAGAAATATTAATGGAACTCATGTTATCACAATATATAAAAATTGTTTATGTGATTTCTTCTTTCATACCTTTCAGTAGTATCTTCAACCACACAATGTTGGAACAATTAATTGATGCCGCCACACACTCAACTTTAGCTATAGATTGTGAGGTGCAATTATGTTTCTTCCTTGTCCATGAAACCAATATTTTTTCTAAATTAAATGCTCCACCTACGGTTCATTTCCTGTCATCTACATTTCCAGCCCAATTAGAGTCAGTGTAAACTCTGAACTCAAACTTGTCATTCTTTTTGTAATACAGACCATAATCATCTGTTCCTTTCAAATATCTTAGAATTCTTTTTGCTGCCATCATATGAGTTTCCTTGGGATTGGCACAAAATCTTGCAACAATACCAATAGCCAGTGCAATATCAGGTCTTATGTGCACAACATATTGTAGCTTTCCAATCATTGACCTGTAAAGGGTTTGATTCACTTCTTTTGTATCATCATTTTTTGTTAACTTATGTCCAGTAGCCATGGGTGTACTTACTGGTTTTGAATCTTCCATTCCAAAAAATTTTAGTATCTCCTTGATATATTGTTATTGAGTAATATAGATACCATTCTTCATCTGATATATTTGTAAGCCAAAAAATTTTTTTATCTCACTAAATATAGACATTTCAAATTCAATTTGCATCTCCTTTGCAAATGATTGGCATAACACATCTTGTCCACTAAATATAATGTCATCAACAATATTTCAGCCAATAAAGTACCTTTACTTTGCTCTATCTTCAAATACAAATTTTTGTTATCATTGGTTCTTGCAAATCCAGTCTTTATCAAATAATTGTGTAATCTCTCATACTATGCTCTTGGTGCTTACTTCAGTCCATATAGTGCCTTGTGTAATTTTTAAACCATGTTCCTCTTGCTTGGGTCAACAAATCCATCAACTTGTTTAATGTAAAACTTCTTCTTCTAATATCCCATTTAGAAATGTTGACTTTACATCCATTTGATAGACTTTAAAACCTTTGTAGGATGCATATGCAAGTAAGGTTTCTTCATAATTAATTCCTTCCTCTTGTGTATAACCCTTGCATACCAGTCTGGCATTGTTTCTTGTTACCTCTCCATGTTCATTCAACTTATTTTTGAATACCCAATTAGTACCAATTACATTTTTGTCATTCAGCCTAGGTACAAGTGTCCAAGTCTTATTCTTCTCAATCTATTCAATTTCTTTATTCAGGGCTTGTATCCAATCTTCATTGCCTAAGGCGTCTTTTACTTTTTTAGGCTCAAAATCACATAACAAGCATGTACTGTCTCAACTTTCTTCTTTTCATAGCTGTATAATCCTTTGATCCTATGATTTGATTAGGTTTGTGGTGCCTCCTCACATACTTATCTAGAGTTGGTTCTTGTCTTGATTCAGATTCATTATTCTCCTTCAATTTAGGTTGATTTGGTGACTCGGCATCTCCATTAGATAGCTCGCCAATTACCTCTAGTTACCAGACAACCTCATTCTGTGACTTGGCAGGTGCTATTTGTTGCTCGACAACCTCATTCTCAGGTTCAGTTAATACATTAGAATCTTCCTCATCTAGATAGACAAATGATTTGTAACTTTTAGGTTCGTGTGTGCTTTCAGCTTCATATCTTTCTGCATACTCATGAATTCTAACATTTTCACTTTCCACAATTTTTTTAGTGTTAGAATTCAAACACTTATATGCTTTACTTTTGGTTGAATAACCAAGGAATATTCCTTCCTCACCTTTACCATCAAGTTTTCCATTTCTATTACGCTTCAGTATGAAACATTTGCTTCCAAAAACATTAAAATATTTTACATTAGGTGCATATCCATACCAAAGCTCATAAGGTGTAGTAATAGCACCTTTCTTGACTTGTACTCTATTCAGGGTATAGACTACTGCACTTACAACTTCTCTCCAATATTTTTGTTCAACATTTTTCTCCATCATTAGTGTTCTGGCACAATCCATGATAGATCTATTTCTTCTCTCAACAATACCATTCTGTGGTGGTGTTCTGGGTGTGGACATCTATCTTTTTATCCCTCGGTCATTGAAGAACATGTTAAACTCATTAGAAATAAACTCACCTCCTTTGTCAGATCTTAAACATTTTAGACTTTTACCTATCTCCTTTTCAACTTTTTCCAAGTACCACTTAAATAACTAGAATGCATCAGATTTTTCTTTAAGAAACATAACAGTCATCATTCTTGAGTAATCATCAACAAATAGAACAAAATATCTATCTCTGCAGTAACATTTCTCACTAATGGGACCACAAAGGTCAGTATGAACTAATTCCAGAATTCCCTTAGAAGTATGAATCTTGCTCTTGAAACTAGATTTAGTCATTTTTCCTAACTGACATTGTTTACACATTGCATTTTTAGGTTTCTTTAACTTAGGAAGCCCTCTAACCTTTTTCAATTTTCTTATGCTTACCAAGTTATCAAAGTGTACATGACACAACCTTTTATACCATGACCAAACATCATTATATCATGCAAACATGCATGTCTCATTAGCTAAGTCTAGATAGAACAAGTTACCTTTTGTTTTTTCTCCACTTCCATCTAGTTCTCCAGTGGCATCATAGATCTTTTCCTTCTTATGATGGAATTCAACTATGTAATTAGAAGTATTCAGCTATGCAACACTCAATAAATTATAGTTAAGATCATCAACCCAATATACATTGTCACATATGATCTTGTCAGTCAAGTTAATTGTCCCTTTCCCTTTAACAAGATATGGTGCATCACTACCGAATTTAACATAACCGCCATTGCACTAATCTAGGGTTTCAAATATATCTTTATCACTATTCATGTGATGTGAACAACCAGTGTCAATAATCCAACAGTCACCTTTACTCATATAAGAAATTAGTGCAGTTTTCTCATCATCATCAGAATCATCTTTCATAGAAACATATACAACTTCTATATCATTTTCATCAGATTTGTCAAAGCCACTGGTAGAAGCTTCTTCAATTATTTAACAAGATTTCTTACCTTTGTCTTTGTAATCCTTATACTTTTTGAAGTCTCGATCATCCTTTCTATCTTTGTACTTGTTGTCGCTTCTTTCATCTTTTTCATTCTTATCAAGACATCTTGCAGAAATATGACCAACTTTGTTACATGGAAAATAAATGATAGGAAGTTTACCTTTGAATTTTATTTTTCCTCTAGATAGTCTTCTTGCCATAAGTGCTTCAAATTCTTCCAGATCATCTTCTATAGTGTCATTGTCACTGTTTACACATTTCTTTCCTTTCTTTAATTTTTCAAGGACCATCTGGGATCTGAATATAGATTTAATAGCTTGTGGAGTGTAGTTATCAAAATTTGACATCTCAAATGCAGTAAGTTTGCCTACTAGACCTTCCAAAGTCAAATTATTATTAGGAGTACATCTCAATTCTTGAATTGCAAAGACTCTAATAGCATATATAGGAAGAAATGTTCTCAGTACCTTGCTCATAATGGTTTTATCATCAATGGTTCCCTTAGCTCCTCTAATAGCATTTACAGCTTCCTTTATCCTACCATAATATTGAACTATATTTTCTCCTTCTTGCATTTTCATTTCATCAAACTTTCCTCTTAAACTTTCTGATTTGGCTCTCAGCACATTTTTATCTCCTCCATAGATAGTTGGTAGGGCATCCCACATCTTCTTTGCATTTGTACATCTCTTTATGTCTTCAAACTCATGATAGTTCAGAGATGATGCAATATCCAACATTGCTTAATTGTGTTCCTACTTTTCTCTTAACTATGCAGCTGTGGTAGGTGTAGTGGGGGCTACATAATCATGTTCAATATAGTGCTTAGTAGAATCACCAATACCAGCCAGATGCAATTTCATCAAACTCTACCATGCAGGGAATTTATCTTTATTCAACTTTGGTACCTCCTTTTTATACATCTTGATATTTTGCTCCAAGTACCTTCAAACTATTTTCAAGAGACTAAAGCTCTCATACCTATTGTTAGAATAAATTTAGAATAACTGAGAGGGGGGTGAATTAGTTATCCTCAGGTCTAGATGTACCAAATTAAACTTTATACCACTTTGAACAACTCAGATCTACTTGGCTGCAAGAGCATAAATCAACAACATACATATGCAGTTTACTATTCAAATGTAATCAACTTGTAGAAACTTAACAGTAAAACACAACATAAACATTCACACAAGTTGACACCAATATTTAACATGGAAACCCAATTTGGGAAAAACCACCAATAATATCCTATCAAGTTTTCACTCTTCTAAAGTGAGCTCTGTTAGGAGCCAACCCTATTAAAGATTACAAAACACATTCCTAGATGTGACTGGGTTAAAGGATTTAATCACCCTGTCAGGAGTGGAATTGTTAGAGGACTTAGAACATTCCACTTGAATGTCACCTTTCTCAAAGGATTTATACAATGACTATTAGGTCAACCTGGTTAATGGATTTTGACTAATACAATAGTTAGAAAGTAATCAGTAGGTGTGATCTGATACATACAACTTACTTTGCAAATCCAGATGATCCAATTCAGCTCTAATGCTAATTCATTGAGTGGCCTCCATTCTCATTTCAATCTTCAAATCTACTTGGAAATCCATCAAACAATCACTTTTGCAATTGTTTGGTTCTCCACTCACCCTTCTTGCTAGATCATGCCAATCAACAATTAACTATCCAATCCTCTTTCATAGTCTTCAACTTTTCTGAATAACCCCTTTAGGTTATCTTATACCTCTTCATCTAGGTAAAATAAATCTTTACCACTTAATCAAGATCATATATCTTAGGTTAGGTCAGATCCAACGGATCTTTCCATCTTTAAATTTAATTTATTTCTCCAAAGAAATCACTAATTAAACCTTTGATCTATGCATTAATTATAGTTACCCATGCATTAAAATAGTGTGGACCAATCAAGCTTATCCTTAATTAACTTTACATATCCCAATAAAATCAACTATGTCAGCCAGAGATCTCAAACCTCAACAATTAACAAAATACTACTGCTTGGCCAACACTGTGTTCTTCCTCTCGGTCATCACTAGTTTCCTCGGCAATTTACTGGCACTCGGTCATCACAAAGTTCACTCGGCATAAACTGTTCTCAGTAAAATTTCATCAAAAGATAAACAACACATTACTTTGCCAATGTGCCAACTGATCAAGTACCCTTGTGATTTCCCATAACTCAACTATTTCATTTGGTCTTCTTGTTATATCTTCTTCATCAATAAATAGATATGGTACTCAAATAGATAGCAATAGTCTCACCAGTTAAGGTTTGACATGAATGACAAAACAACAATTGTTTCCATTGTAGCTTTCCAACATGACCATTCTAAAAAGATAAGTCACTATGTTTGTCACTAGGATTGATAGATAATTATTGTGAAAACATATTTAGAAAATCATGATCAACAATGATAGTCTCATACATGTCATCAAAATCACTAGCATGAATATCATTTTTAGCATGAAAAGAATAATCATCAAGAGTATCTTCTTCATCTAGATTAACTATAATAGATCCAACAAGATGAGTTACATAAGCTTATATTTGACTAAAAGAGGAGTAAAAATTTTATTGAATACCAAAGAGTACAGAACAATAGAGGAAACAAAGAGCACTAAAGAGCTTTATCCCGGTCAACAAGTTGAGCCAGCTTATGAGATAAATCAGGGGGAAGCATCCTATGATCAACAATATTCCAATCCAGTGCGTGATTGGAAGTCCATTTAGCCAAGCAACCAGCCACACCATTCCACTCCCAAGGGATATGCATAAAAGACATAGATTCCAGAGAATTGCATAACTGAGTGATCTGTTGAATAACCAGAGCCAAATTCCAATCCACATCCACAAGGTTCCATCTACTCAATAAATTCACTACCACCTACAAGTCTGTCTCATAGGTAATTCTTCTCCAGCAACATTGACAACACTGTTCAACTGCAACCAAGATAACAAGGGCTTCCATGAGGTTATTTGTATGGTAACCCTTATAGATAGAGAACAGAAACTGAACATCACCAGAGCTATCATGCCTAACTCCCCCAATGCCAGCTGGTCCAGGATTTCCCCAAGAAGATCCATCAGTGTTTATTTTAAGAACTCCAGACTGGGGAGGAGTCTAATTCCCCTCACAATTAACATGCTAAGAGTGCTTCCTGGCTCTATTCCCAGTGCGTTTGTGGGGCAGAGAGGGGGCACCGCCTTGAAGAGGAAAGGAAAGGCGTGAGTAGATACCAGCATCTCCAGGGTCCAAACCTCCACAAAAGTCACATTTTGCAAGGAGTGTTTCATGAAGAGAATGAAAAATTTTCCCCCATAGGTGTCCGATCTGCACCTGCACCTCATGAAAGATCCTCCTATTTCTCTCAGGCCAAACATGCAATAAAATAAAGGAAGGGCCAATAGTCCAAGCAACCTGAAGAAAAGAGGTCTTGGAAGGGGATGGTCCAGATGGTCCCAGAACTCAGACAAGGAAGAAACATTCCAGCATGAGCATCCCCACACACTCCACCAGAAGTGCCAAATCTGCTTGACAAAGGAGCATTGGAAAAAAGGTGGGAAATAGTCACTTCACTATTGTGGTATAAGACATAGATGGAGGGCCCCTAGAAGCCTCTCTTGCAAAGATTCTCCCAAGTAAGACTACGATTGTAAACTAGAATCCAGAGGAAAATGTTATACTTAGGCCAAGAAAAGCTATTCCAAGCTTTCTTCCAACAAGAAACCTCTACCTCACCAAACAGTTGCTTAGTCAGTGCAAGGTACCCTGAAGAAACATAATACTTGCCAGAAGAAGCACCTCCCCAAGCCAAAACATAAGGTTCATGCAGAGAGCTACACTCCCTAGAAGCCAAGATCTGAGAAAGCTCCAACTGATCCCCCAGAGAACCACCCGGCAGACAATTAGAGGAATTCTTCCATCTATAAACAACAACAAGGCCTAGGTTATGAGCCTCCTTATAATGAGCCACCTTATTCCATCTAGCAGAAAGGAAAAAAACACAAAGAGGCTGTAAGTATGGATGAGTGGACAAGAGAGGAGGATGCCCATTCCAGGAATCACTCCAAAATAGAGCCTCAGTGCCTCTGTTACAAATCCAAAAAATACTTCTCTTCACCAGGTGAGCACCAATCTTGAGGGTATTCACACCATAG